>PVKY010002012.1:0-28082 GCA_004027775.1 Bradypus variegatus | reverse complement strand
CCCATGAATGCTGGCACCACCACAGGCTCACTTATTCATAGGAAGAGTGAGGTCAACCTACTGCGGAAGTGAAAGAAATAATCCCCTCTCTCTCCTCATCCTTCCCACTACAGCTCCTTAGTGATGAGTTGCAAATCTGCCTCAAGGTTGGGGAAACTATTTATGCAAATGATTTTCCTCTGTGCTCAGCTAACTCTGGGGTCAGTCTATCTCTTTTGCTGCTCTGAGGCTTTGTCTTCTGACAACAAATAAAGATGCAGTTCACACACTCTCCACAATAGACTGCTGCCTGCCCGAGCCTTTGACACTGCCCTTAACATACAACCTGCTCTCCCTTACAACCAGGCTTTCCATCCCTGCTGTCCTCAGCCACCAGCCAAAAGGTCAATGAAGCCATTCCTTTGCTCATCTGCTCTCTTTCCCTCATTCCCATGCTGCTCTGTGCTTTTCCCTCCCCCATCTGATGTTTCCTTCCAGTCTTTTTCCTCCTTACAGGCCCTTCCACAGTGTCTTCTGAAACACTACCTCCACTCTTGGCTATGTCTTGTTTTATTCTCTAAACCTACTCCACTGTAAATAAACTTCTCCCAGTCTCTGACTCACCGCAGGAGAGGCGGCTGTCTTTTTTAGCTGAGGTGACACAGCTCCTGGCTCGGTCTCTTCGTCACTCCCTCTCCAAAGGCTTCTTCCTCTCCTCCCACAGACTTGCAGGAGTTCCTTTACTTTGAAAGAGAGAGCCCTTGTCTGTGTTGCTCTGTTTCTTTCCTTCCTTTCATCCCCAAATAAAGAAATATGCAATATCCACTGCTCCCATTGTGTCACCATCACTCCCAGCTTACTTCCTTGTCATCTGTTTGCACACTCCACATCTTTATGAAACAAAAATATTGATGTCATCCATGACTTCCACATTACCTAATTATTTCTTTTATAGCATCAGATTCCTTAATAATGATATGGCATCCTTTTGCCAAAATTATTTCTCTTGCCTTCTGTATTACTACTTACTACAACAATGCTAATAGCAAATGTTTAGTGAGCACTTACTTTGTGCCAGGCAGAATATAAAGGACTTTGTGTGCATTATTTCATTTAACTCTCAACTCTGTGAGGTAGACGAAATTATTATCCCTTTACAGAAAAGGAAACTGAGGCCAGAAGGTTTATGGTGGTGAGTTATGTGCTCAAGATGACACAGCTGGTAAGAGTTGGGATTGGACTCAAATCCTGGTTTATTGAATTCCAAATGACTGCTTCTCCTCCATCCACTGTTCTTTTTTCTTGTTTTTACCTTAAATATGAACCTTTCAAGGATGCAGTGCTGGCCACTTCACAAGCCATTCAACAGACTTTCACAGGGAAGTGTTTGACTTGCATTGGGTGAACTCTCTCCTTTACATATTTTTTTTTTAGCTTTTTATTATGGTAAATTTTTAGCATACACAAAAGTAGAGGGAAATGTGTGATGACCCCCCAGGTCCCATTCCCTCACCCCAATAATCATCAATTTACAATCATGCTTTTTTAATTAGAGCACTTGTAGGTTTACAGGAAAATCATATAGAAAGTAGAGTTCCCATCTATACCCCGACAAATACAATTTTCCCTATTGTTAACATTTTGCCTTAGGTTGTGTGCCAGTTTGAATGAATTATGTCCCCCAGAAAAAGCCATATTTTTTCATGCAATCTTGTGGGGGCAGATATATTGGTGTCGACTGGATTGGAATTCTTTGATTGAGTGTTTCCATGGAGATGTGATTCAGTCAACTGTGAGTGAAACATTTGACTGATGATTTCCACGGAGGTGTTGCCCCACCCATTCAGGGTGGGTTTTAATTGGATCGCTGGAGTACTTTAAAAAGAGCCACACATGCCCATATGCTTGCTGCAGATGAGAGACAGTTTGAAGATGGCCGTTGAAAGCAGACTTTTGCTCTGGAGAAGCTAAGAGAGGACAAAATGCCCAAGAGCAACACATTGGAGAATGCCATTTTGAAATGCAGCCTGGGAGCAAGCAGATGCCAGCCACATGCCTTCCCAGCTAACAGAGGTTTTCCGGACACCACTGGCCATCCTCCAGTGAAGGTACCAGATTGCTGATGTGTTACCTTGGACACTTTATGGCCTTAACACTGTAACTTTGTAACCAAATAAACCCCCTTTATAAAAGCCAATCCATTTCTGGTGTTTTGTAAAAAGGCAGCATTAGCAAACTAGAACAGGGTGGTACCTTTATTAAAATTGATAATGTATTATTATTATTATTATTCTAATAACTTTAGCCGACTATTTACATTTGAGTTTACTCTTTATGTTACACAGTTCTGTGGGTGTGTGGGGTTCTTTTTTTTTTGGGATTTTTTGGTGTGATAACTTAACTACAATCTAAAATTTCCCTTTTTATCCCTTTTCAAGTATACAATTCAGTGGCGTTAATTACATCCACAAAGTTGTGTCAACTTTGCCCACACTTTTGCATCACTCCAAATAGAAACTCAATACCAATTAAACATTAATGTCCCATTCCCTAGCCCCAACCTAGTCCTGTAACTTGTATTCTAATTTCTGACGCTATGAATTTCTTAATCTAATTATTTGATATCAGTGAGATTGTATATTTGTCCTTTGGTGTCTGTTTTGTCTCACTCAACATGATGTCTTCAAGGCTCATCCATGTTGTAGCACGAATCTGAGCTTCACTCCTTTTTACGGCCAACTAATATTTCATTCTGTATCATATTTTGTTTATCCATGCATCTGCTGATGGACTATTGGGTTGCTTCCACCTTTTGGCAATTGTGAATAATGCCACAATGAACATTTGTGTGCAAATATCTGTTTGAGTCCCTACTTTCATTTCTTTGGGTATGTACCTAGTAGTGGGTATGCCAGGTCAAATGGTAATTCTACTTAATTTTCTGGAAAATTACCAAACTGTTTTTCCACAATGGCATCACCATTTTACATTCCCAATAACAATGTACGAGTGTTCTTATTTCTCCACATCCTCTCCAACACTTGTTATTTTCTGATTTTTAAATAGTAGCCATTCTAGTGGGCATGAGATAATATTTCATTGTGGCTTTGATTTGCATTTCCCTGATGGCTAATGACATTGAGCATCTTTTCATGTATTTATTGGCCTTTTGTATATCTTCTTTGGAGAAATGGTTTTGTGGTAGTTTGGAACTGTATGTACCCCAGAAAAACACATTCTTAAATCTAATCTGTTCCTGTGGGTGTGGACCCATTGTAAGTAGGATCTTGTGATGAGGCTCCTTCAGTTAAGGTGTGACCTACCTTTTTTAGAATGGGTCTTAATCCTATTACTGGAGTCCTTTAGAAACAGAATGAATACACACGAAGAGAGAAAGCTACAGAAGCCAGAAGCTGAAAGCAACAAAACCCAGGAGAAAAGGAGAGACAAGCAGGGGCTGCCATGTGCCTTGTCATGTGGCAGAGGAGCCCAGGATCTCCAGCAGCTGGTCTTTGGGAAGAAAGCATTACCTTGATGATGCCTTAATTTGAACATTTCCCTGACCTCAACTGTAAGCTAATAAATTCCCATTTTTTTAAGCCAACCCATTTCATTGTATCCTGCTTTAAACAACCTAGAAAACTAAAACAGATTATCTTTTTGTTGTTGGAGTTCTTTACATATTCTGAGTGTTAAACTCTTATCAGATATATGGTTTCCATATATTTTCTCCCATTCTTGAGGTTGTCTTTTTACTTTCTTGATAAAGTTCTTTGATGTGCAAAAGATTTAAATTTTGATGAGTACCCTTTATCTATTTTTTCTTTTGTTGCTTGTGCTTTTGATATTGAAGTCTAGGAAGCCATTGTCTAACGTAAGGCACTGAAGATGTTTCCCTATGTTTTCTTATAGGAGTTTTCATAATTTTAGTTCTTTGATCCATTTTGAGTTAATTTTTGTATATGCTGTGACGTTGCATGTGGATATCCAGTTCTTCTGGCACCATGTGTTGAAGAGACTAGTCTTTCCCCAGTGAGTGGACTTGGCACCCTTGTCCAAGATCAACTGACCAAAGTTGTGTGAGTTTATTCCTGAATTCTTAAATCAATCCCATTGGTCTTTGTGTCTGTCCTTATGCCAGTACCACACTGTTCTTATTACTTTAGCTTTGTAATATTTTTTAAAAGTGAAAAAAATCCTCCGACTGTGTTTTCCTTTTTCAGATGGTTTTAACTGCTTTCCCTTTCATACATATTTGATGACTGGCTTTTCCATTTCTGAAAAGAATTCTGTTGGAATTTTGATTGGAATTGCATTGACTCTGTAAAACACTTGGGGTAATTATGGCCACTCTTGTTTCATCTATGCCTTCTGTTCTGGTTTGCTAAAGCTGTCGAAATACAATATACCAGAAATGGATTGGCTTTTTCAGTGGGGATTTATTAGGTTGCAAATTTATAGTTCTAAGGCCATGAAGATGTCCAAATTAAGGCATAAAGAGGTAGATACTATTTCTGAGAAAAGGCCAGTGGCATCCAGGGTTCCTTTGTCACATGGGAAGGCACATAGCTGGCTCTGCTGAAACTTCTTTCCTGGGTTTGGCTTCTGGTTTCAGTGGTTTTTTCCAAAATATCTCTGGGTTCTGTCTCAGCTCCTGTGGGTCTTTGCTTGCTTCTCCTGGGGACAAACTCTGGATTACATATCTTAGCTTCTCTCCAAAATGTCTCTCTCGGCTTCTCCAAGCGTCTGGGTCTGTGTCGGTTCTGAGCTCTTTCTCTCTCTCCGTGAGCTCTCTTAAGGACTCCAGTAAACTAATTAAGATCCAATTTGAATGGGCGGGGTCACATCTTCATGGAAATAATCTAGTCAAAAGGTCCTACCCACAATTGGGTTGTTCACATCTTCATGGAAACAACCTAATCAACCCCCCCATAGGTCTGCCCCCACAAGAGTGGATTAAAATAATATACTGTAGTCTTTAATGAGGTACATAACAGATTCAAATCAGCACACCCTCCCCACCCCCACTGGACTATTTTGAAACAGTTCTCAGGAATTACATTAGTTCATCTGTAAATATTTCAGTATGTATCTTAAAAAGATAGTGACTCTTAATAAAAGCTTCACTACAAAAACATTAATGTGCTAAAAATTGAAAGTAATTCCTTAATTATCAAATATGCAGTCAGATCATATTTCTCCAGTTGTCTCAATTTTTTTTTTAAAGAATTGGTTTATTCAGATCCAAATAGGGTACACAAATTATGCTTGGTTGATGTGTCTCCCATTACCTGTGGAATAAAGTCTAAGCTACTGAGACTAGCCTACCCCAAACTGACCCCAACCTACTTTTCCAGTTTGACACAAGCAATTCATGCTGCACAGAAGCATATGTTCCTTATTTTTGTTTTTCCACAGCTGTGGAAATCCACTGACTTGAAAATGTTTTAGACCAATGTCATAGCTGCATCCTTTCTTAGTGTTGAATACTGGAGAGCCAAATAAACTATTATTTGAGTGCTGGAATAAAGGCAAAGCTGCTGTCTGAGGACATTCCTGGATTTGTCTCAAAGTTTGCCTGTGGTCCAACTTTAGCAGTAGGGGAGGTGGCCTCTCACCCTGTCAAAACAGTAGTTGCTAGCTTTCTCAACCTTCATAACAAGATGTTCACACATCTACCTGTTTGTCTGGTTCCCGGCCCATGTGATTGGCCTTCACTCAGCAATACAGGATGCCAGCTGCCGGGTTCTACCTGAGCCTGGCCCTTCTGGATCTCATTACCAGCCAAACACACAAACACCTGACAGCACAAAGACTGCTCAGCAGAGAGACGGATATTCAGGGAAGCTTTTCTAGGAGACATGATATTCATCTACTGCTAAGGCAGACAAGTGGATGATCGTCAACCAAGAGACCCTGAAGCTATCCTGGCTTACACATACTCCACCCGTTACCACCCTCACTGTCCCCTATGTGAATGTTCACATGACAGTCTCTTAAAATATTTGGTGATAAAAAGAACTGGTACTCAAAGAGTTGGTGTATCATCTTTACATAGTTAAAGCTATTTACATCCATAGTTTCCCTTTTCATTCCACCTGTCAGGAGGCTCAGATACAATCGTGAAGATCAAGTTCTTGATAACTGGTTAATCCTCTTGAATTTTCACATTTTCCCCTAGGTCCTGATTTTAGTTTCTATTTCTACTTTATTAATTTTATGTTGTGATTCATCCTATAAGCTTCTTGGAATGAGCCAGTGAATACACTAAATAAGTAAAATACGACTGCATTCCTCTGTCCCAGGCGAAGGTCCACTGATACCTCATAGGAGTTGAAGTTTGCTTTTTAAACACCTTCTAATCAGAGTATCATCTTGCTCTGCTTTCTCACCACTTCTCCCTCTGCAAAGCCTGCCTAGCTCAGTTCCTAGGGGTCTTATTCCTCCTCTGTGGAACGCACCCCCCTGGCTGCCCAGCCTAGAGACTTTCATATTGCTTGTATACTATTCATTTGCCACTTATCACATACAATCTTATATTGTTAGTTTTATAAACATTTTTTAATTGTAAAAGTAATATGTGCACATAGTAGAAAATCTCAACCATACACTGAGATATCTCTCTGACACTGATATGAAATAAATAAAATATGCAAAGTCACAGAGTCAAAAATTCCAGGTAACCAGGGGTTGGGGTAGAGTGGGGAATGGGAGTTAACCTCCCAAATGCCTCTTTGTTGCTCAGATGTGGCCCTCTCTCTCTAGCTAAGCCAACTTGAAAGGTGAAATCACTGCCCTCCCCCCTACATGGGATCAGACACCCAGGGGAGTGAATCTCCCTGGCAACATGGAATATGACTCCCGAGGAAGAATCTAGACCTGGCATCGTGGGATGAAGAACATCTTCTTGACCAAAAGGGGGATGTGAAAGGAAATGAAATAAGCTTCAGTGGCACAGAGATTCCAAAAGGAGCTGAGAGGTCACTCTGGTGGGCACTGTTATGCACAATACAGACAACCCTTTTTAGGTTCTAATGAATTCAAATAGCTAGCAGTGAATACCTGAAACTATCAAACTACAACCCAGAACCCTTGAATCTTGAAGACAATTGTATAACAATGGATCTTACGAGGGGTGACAATGTGATTGGGAAAGCCGTGTGGACCACACTCCCCTTTGTCCAGTGTATGGATGGATGAGTAGAAAAACAGGGGGGGGGGGAGGCACCCAGTGATGTTTTTTTTATCTTAATTGTTCTTTTTCGCTTTAATTTTTATCCTTATTACTTTTGTGTGTGTGGTGATGAAAATGTTCAAAAATAGATTTTGGTGATGGATGCACAACTATATGGTGGTACTGTGAACAATTGGTTGTATGCTTTGTAAGACTGTATGGTATGTGAATATATCTCAATAAAATTGAATTATTAAAAAAACAAAAAACACTTAATTGGAACACAGTTTCTGTTTGGGGTGATGGAAAAGTTTGGTGATAGCTGGTGGTGATGGTAGCTCAACATTGTAAACATGATTAACACCATTGTATTCTTGAAGGCAGTTAAAATGGGAAATGTTTTTTTGTGTATGTTCTCATAATAAAAATCTATTTAAAAAAAAACCCATACACCTGTACAACACAAAGAGTGAACCTAGTGTAAACTATGGACTTTAGTTAATAAAATAGCATAATAATATTGGTTCATCAATTGTAACAAATGTACCACATTAAAGTAAAATGTTAATAACAAGGAAAACTGTGTGTGGAGTGGGGCCAGGGGGGAGGGATTGTGGGTGGACATGGGAATTCTTTACTTTTGGCATGATTTTCCTGTAAACCCCCAACTGCTCTAAAAAATTAAAAAAAAAAAAGTGTAGGGAAAAATTGTTCCCTAATCACAGTTACCCACTCCAGAGGCAAACACTATTGCTAGATTGCTAGTTCTTGATGTAGCTTTTCAGAAATAACTATGCATTTACAAACATGTATATGTATATATGTATGTGGGTATATAAAATCTAACGTATATGTGTGTGTGTGTGTGTGTTCCTTCCTTTTCCCCTACAACTATGCATATAGAACATTCATTCTCCTGCACTTGGATTGTTTTTATGTAACAGCACAGTAGTAGCTTGGAGATTACAGCACATCAGCACGTAAATATCTACCTCATTCTTTTTAACACCTGCATAATTTCGATCGTAAGGATTAACCATAATTTAGTATGTTAGTTATGTCTTCACACCTTGGATCTCACTCATTAAATGTACTCTTTCTGAAGACAACGGTCGAAATGTCTACATTTAGTATAGTCCCCAGTAAGCTCTCACCTAGAAAACCTCAATAAATAACTGTTGATTTTTATCAGTGAATACTCAACTAGCAGGTAATTCTATTTTATAATTGTTTGAGGAGTAACTTGGGAAAGTGTTACAGCATTAGCCAATCAACAGCATCTGTCTTGCATTGAAAATTTCCATGTTACAGTGCACTGTTGTTATTACCTACCGCCTGATTTGGGGTGACTTGATCCTGAGGTGCACTAGATCCCAGTAACTCAGCTCAGCAAGAGCCAGGGCCAAGGGGCTTGACGTGGTGTCAGGGGCTCCCAGGGAAGGGTAGCCTCCTCCAGGCACGGGGCGCAGCCGCCTCTGGCCGCGGGGAGAAGGCCCATGAGGACGGCAGCATCGCTTGGTGGGAGCAGGGGGAGGAGGGCGGCCAGCTGTGACCCGCTCCTGGGACGTGCCAGCCCCTCGATTCGATGGGTCCTCATCTTAAGCAGGCATCAGGCCAGAGAGACCCACATGTTATGGAACATGGCACCGTTTCCTACAGTGCAGTCACTCTTTTCCCACTGCCATGATTTTCACCGCCTGAGTCCACGTGAACTCGTATCCACTCAATAGTCATCTGGCAACATTGCATTTTCTTTTCTGGAGAAAGGTCATAACTGAACAGGCTGTGGGCAAAACATCCGAAATCGCCTTTAATCAGCTTTGGATCCAGGTGACTTAGGAGGACCCAAGGGCAAGGGTCCATGAGAACCGCACAGCGGAGGCAGGGAGCACGGGGTGGGCTGGGGGGTATGGTCAGCTCAGCACCCAGGTCCAGCTTTAGGACCTGCTGAAGCCCACTGTGGGACCTGGATTAGCTGCGGAGTATATTAGAAAATGGTTAATGTGAATTCTTGCTGGCTTTTTAAATGAAAAGCCCCAGTACAGCAGCTTAATCATACTGTAAATATATTATAAATAATTCCTTTTGAGGAAATTAACTCTCTTAAAACACAATTTAGATAAAATTGGGATTGTTTCCACTTTCAGATTAAAATACACCCCATACACACACACACACACACACACGTGTGTGTGTGTGTGTGTGTGTGTGTGTGTGTGTATTTGCCTTTCTGTCTCCAGGCAGCCCAGAATCTTCATTGCAGTATTCATCTCATGAGGGTCTCTGGAAAGCCAGGCACTGTGCTAGGTGCTGGCCCTGAACCAACGTCTTGCACATGCAATCTTTGTATCAAATAACTGGGTGCCGGTCACCGTTGTATTTTGACGAGAAGCAGTCAGTGTTTCCACTCTTGAGAAGGGATTAAGCCTAACTGATGGAGTCATTCTTAAATCAGTCTTATCCAGAGCTCTTCCCTAAGGTAAGACCTGTGGGCATGGGCTTGCAGACTTGGCTGTCAAGTGTGAGTGTTCCCCTTTTAATGCAGGGAAAAAGGTAAATAATTGGATGTAAAGGGCTTGGTTGTGGATCAAAAAAAAGGAAGCAGTCTTTGGGCAGTTGTTAGATTTCTGTTTGGGGAAGAGCACTGGATGGGTTCAGAAGATCTAGGTTTGAATCCCGTCTTTGTCCTTCACCAGAAGGGTGATTTTGAACAATTTCTTTGACTCAGATGCCTCATCTGCAGAATGAGAGTTGTATGCCCATGGTCTGCAAAAACCAAATTGAATGCTCCATCTGATGTGAATATTTTGACCAAGGAGGAAGAGTACTGGAGGACTATGTGCTAGCAATTATTGTTGACAAACATCTAAACCCTCATTAAATGTAGAAATATAGTGAGGCCTGATGAATGAAATATGGCATTAAATAACCTTAAATGATGGCCAATTCTCATTTTGAGTTTGACATAGTTCAGCCTAGAATTAGCCAAGAAAATGCAACTATTGTGTTATGTTCCATATGATGGCAGTGATGCCATTGAGATTATCAGAGCAAAAACAGCTCCCAAGTTCTGATTAACATCAGGCTCCAAGCCATTCAGGGGCTTCATGGAATAGAAGGAAGAGGAGACATGCTTGGTTATTTACTTGTTGCTAACTCACTTATTTCCCAAAAAAGGATTTGAGATGACCAGGAATCCGTATTGTTAATGGATATTCACATACAACTCATATTCTACATTTAAATGAAGGACCGGTGACCATGGCTCCTTCACAGTTCCAGATAAAGACCTGAGCTGATCTGACATGGCGCCTGGGATCCTACCTTGGAACTGGCTATGTGACCAGCAATCCCTCTGGGTCTCCAGCAAAGGGTGTAGATTCCCCTGGGTGAATCTAGCAATTCCCCGTTTGAACTCCTCTTCCCCAAGGCATGAACATCCCTTAAGAAAGTTGCCTAACAACTTGGTGCCACTGAATTCTTGGCCAGGTACTGAAGGAAAATCCTCATACTTCCTTTTTGCAGCTTCTTTCTTCCCCGGGTGGCTATTCCAAAACATGAACACTTTTCTCAAGTCTCATGATCACCCAGAAACATTTCAATCTCAGCAGGTGAATAGCCATTGAATTAATAAGAAAGATAGAATATATGATATATGGATTTGCTTAATTTGCTGCCATCTCTCTCTACCTCAACCTATACATTTACTGCCATTTTCTCCAATTTTTCTTTGGTTTCAGAAAAACAGGTGTCTCCCCCACCCCCATGAAGACAAATTTGTCTACCCTGAAGCTTGATCCCTTTCCACTCCCCCTCAGTCTCACTGTCCTGTGTAGTTACCCCCTCTCTCCTCCCTGGCACCTTTCACTTACTCTAAGATAAAGACTTATCACCCTGTGGTGGTTTGAGCTTTATTCGCTCCAGAAAAACATGTTCTTTAATATAATGCATTCCTGGGTGTGGACCCCTTGTAAGTAGGACCATTTGATGAGGTTACCTCACTTAAGGTGCAGGCCACCTCAATCAGGATGTGTCTTAATCCTATTACTGGAGTCCTTTATAAGAGAATGAAATTCTGACACAGAGAGAGAGAGCCACAGAAGGAGCTGAACATAAACAGAACCAGAAGAGAAGGGAGATACCAGGCGATGCCACCATGCATTTTGCAATGTGACAGAGGAAACCTAGTGTCATCGGCAGCCAGCTCCAGAACTCCACGGTGCTAGGAGATAGAATTGCCTTGATGATACCTTGATTTGGACATTTTCCTGGCCTTAAAACCATAAGCCAATAAATTTCCATTGGTTAAGCCACACCATTGCATGGTATTTGCTTTGACAAGAAACTAAAACCCACGTGTATATTAAAAATCAAAACTACTACCCTCTCTTTAATGTTAGTTCTCCCCTAAATACTACCCCAGCTCTCTTCACATCATAACCAAGCTTCTAAAAAAAAGTCTGACGTCCCCAGCAACTGCCAACACTTCCTCAATTCCCATCCACTCCTCACTGCTCCTCTAGCTTCCACCCTCGCCACCTGAAACTGAAGGGTCAGCAGTGACCCAATCCTACGAAGACATTTCATTCCTTCCCTGTGTGATCTCTCTGTGACATTTGACACTGTTGATCCCTCTAGAAACTCCTCTCTTCATGGCTCAGTCTTCCTTTCAGGCTGATCTTTGTGAGTTCCTTCAATGGTTTCTCTTTTGAGGTCTTCTTTTATTATTTTTTTCTCCCTCTCTCATAACATAGTTTTACCTGGATAAGTACCATCCCCTAATGAATCACCTCTCTGGACATCCATGTACATTCATCTTCACTTCTCATATTGATCTGGGCTTGGCCAGGTGACTTGCTTTGGCCAGTGGAACATCATCAAACATGAAGCAAACCAAGGCCAGATACATGCTTGTGGATTGAAGCTTACTTTCTTGAGTCACTCCCCAGAGACTGCCAGCCATGAGGATGATCAAAATGAGAGACCAACGGGTGAAAAAGATGGAGGGAGAGAGAGAGAGAGGTTGAGAGAGAGAGAGAGAGATTGAGAATGAGACTTGACTGCCTTGGCTATTCCAGTTGAGCCCAACCCAGCTGTTCTAGTTTGCTAATGCTGCTGGAATACAAAACACCAGAAATGGATTGGCTTTTATAAAAGGGGGTTTATTTGGTTACACAGTTGCAGTCTTAAGGCCATAAAGTGTCCAAGGTAAGGCATCAACAATCGGGTACCTTCACTGGATGATGGCCAATGGTGTCTGGAAAACCTGTTAGCTGGGAAGGCACGTGGCCAGCGTCTGCTCCAAGTTCTGGTTTCAAAATGGCTTTCTCCTAGGATGTTCCTCTCTAGGCTTCAGCTCCTCAAAACTGTCACTCTTAGTTGCTCTTGGGGCATTTGTCCTCTCGTAGCTTTTCCAGAGCAAAAGTCTGCTTTCAAAGGTTGTCTCCAAAATGTCTCTCTGTAAGCTAAAGCTCCTCTCTCAGTTCCGGTGCATTCTTCAAAGTGTCCCTCTTGGCTGTAGCTCCTCTTCAAAATGTCACTCACAGCTGCATTGAGATCCTTATGTTTGTCAGCTCATTTATATGAATCCACTGATCAAGGCCACCCTGAATAGGTGGGGCCACGCCTCCATGGAAATATCTCATCAGAGTTATCACCTACAGTTGGGTGGGGCACATTTTCATGCAAACAACCTAATCCAAATGTTCTAACTTAATCCCCACTAATGTGTCTGCCCCACAAGATTGCATCAAAGAATGTGGCTTTTTCTGGGGGACATAATACATTCAAACTGGCACACCAGCCAACCTAGCAGATGAATAATAAGTTGTTGTTTTAAGCCACTAAGATTGGGGGTGGTTTGCTATACAGTGATCAATAACTGAAAAACGAACATGGTATTTTAGGACTCCTCTCATCAGCTCACTTTGGTCTCATGCTACATGTTTAACCTAATCAATCTCATCCATCCCAGATGATTTAAGTACCGTTCATACCTCATAATTCTTAAGTCTGCATTTCTAGACCAGATCAATCTTCTCAGTTCTCATCTCTTAATTAGTGGCATCTCCACTTGTAGATTCCACAAACCACCCTACCCCCCCCATGCCGAAGCAAACTTCTCCTGTCTCTTACTGCTTGTCTTGTTTAGTGACACCATTAGTTACCTAGTCCCCCGAGGCAGAATCCTAGAAGGGCATCTTTCCTCCCCCTTTCATTTGCTTCCCAACCATCACTCATTCACCAGCTCTTATCAAGTATGCCACCTAAATATCTCTTGCATCTGTTCGTTTGTCTCCATCACCACCAGTGCTGCCCTGGGCTAGGTCCCCATCCTGTCTCCCTGAGACCATCAACAATGCCCTCACTCTCCCCTTTTTCTGAGGTTGGACCTACACAGCAAACCTATGCAAATGTGTCCTGATCATTTTCCTGCTGACAGGTCTTTGGTGGCGCCTCATCACCTTTGGAATAAGGTAAAAATGTCTTAACAGGCTACAACACCCTTCCTGACCTGACCCCACTTTCCGTCCTTGTTTCTTGCTCCTTCCCTGTGCATAGTGTGCTCCAGCTGAGCCGAATTGCTGCAGTGTCCTACACTAGCCATGTACCCCATGGATGTCTCAGAACAGTCCCCCCTTTGCCTGCCTGGCGTGCTTCCCACCCTGCCACCTGCAGAGCCCTTCGAGGCTCAGATCTCACATCATATCCTCCAGGAAGCCTTCTCGGCCTATATTAGTCATCCCTTTTCCTGAGCCATCACTGACACCATAAAACTGCTATTGCACACATTTTAATTGCAATGACATGTTTAAGTGGCTGCTTTTCTAGGACAGGGGTTGTGCCTTATTTTCATGTTTGCAGAACCCAGTATAGAATGGGAACCAGAGTAAGGTCTCCATAGCTATTAAATGAATACTACACTATATTTTCCCAGTTTAAATGTTTTTTATCAAACTATCTTGTTGTAATGAGCTAAGACAGCACTGTGAATTTCCATCTATTAATCTAGATATGGAGACAGTGGAGGCTTCAGGGGCTGCCCAATATTACTTAGGATAAGTTCGGCCACACCAAGTCATGGATTATCACAGTTGGTAACTGATGGGGGCAGCGGTGAAATAGCCCAATCTGGTCAGAGGACAGGGCCCCTTTGGAACCACCTCCTCCCCACCACCCATCGCCCTGTCACTGTTCCTTCCATGACAGAGCGCTGCCCTCCACTGTCTGCCTGAGGGCAGAGGGGCTCTCCAGACCTGGTTTGGCTCCCTTTTATGTCAGCCCACACGGCAAGCATTTAGTAAAGTCTTGAAATCTGGACAGTGAAAAGAAGTTGGAAGTTGCTTTTAGAGCTTCCCTTTTCTTTGGAGTCTGGGTCCTCCCCACTTTTCTCCCAGCTTCAGGTCTAGTTTTCCATGTTTCTCACCTCCCAGAGAGGATTTTTCCTAAGCTGACTTGTTACCCTCTTGCTGAAAACCCTTCAGGGGCTCTCCTCAATCTTTGGGGACAAGTATAGAGCTCCTCTTGGCCCCGACTATGTCTTTGGTTTAATCTCTTTCTACCCCCACCCCTCATTTATAGAAGTTTATTAAGCATTTGTTAAGCACCTTCTATAAGCAAGACTCTTTGTTAACCAGAGAGACTTATGAAGACATGACGCAGTCATTGCCTCCAAGTAACTCACAACCCAATGCTAAGCTAGGACAAGAATGAGTCATAGTTCACTGTAAGCATGCATGGATGGAGATGGGCATACCTGGGAGAACAAAGAGAAGATAGCTCACCCATCTTGGGATCTTCTCATATTGTGGGGGGAAGATTGGCTCAACCTCCAGGCTCCATTCATAATGGAACCACTTGCAGTAACCTAAACTCACCAGAATTTGGAACCTCTGAGCCTTTGTCCTCTGCTAGGATGCCTCTCACCCTCCTGCTCAAGAGCCAGCTCCACTCCTCTCCTCTGGAAAGCCTGCTCTGCTCTCCCAGGCAGCAAGAATCACTTCTTTCTTTTTGCTGCCACAAAACAGGAGCTCCTTGAGGACAGGGACTGTGTCATGTCCTCAGTGCTCATATAGAGTGGCACATAAACAAATGGTTGTTGAAAGAATGGCTAAAACTAAGACAAATGTGCTGTCTTTGGGAACACACACTGGCCTAATTGTAGCCCCAGAAGCTTTCTTTTCACCTGATTTCTTGACTCTAAGGCCTGTCCTTGGCAGTTACCAGCCAAAGATTGGAACTGTATTCTGGGCTAATGGAGATGAAATAAGGAGTCATAGTTAATGAGTTTTACCAACATACTATTGGCTTATATAAGAGACATGAGGCTGATTGCTAAAAAATTCATGCCACATATACCTAATAAATGAAAAAGTACAGAGAGGGACCCAAAGTGTAATTTAAGAAAAAGTTTTTCAGGAAAAAAAAACCTGGAAGTAATTTATACTCGTATGTCATCTATATTAAAACCTGGAAAAAACAAACAAATGAAAGAAATATGTGTTATGCAGAGAAACGGATGCTTTTGTGTTCAGGTACAGTTTAACTGAGTGACCAAATAGTAATTTCAAAGTTGTACAACTAATAAGATAAAAGACAATATCACTTGGGAAGTTATAATATTGGACAATATAACAGGACTGTTTCTACTTAAAGGGATGTGACCGATTTTCTAACAAATACACAGTGCTTACATATCCAGTTGGGTGCTTTCCTTTATGAAAAATACAGAAGATTATACAGTTACTCCAGTGAAGCAGGAAAAGTTTTACAGACTTTTCTTTCTAGTGTTTTCTTCAGAATGTATACCCTCTAAAAAAATCTATATGTTTATTTTTTGATATATCTTCAGCGGCAGTAAATCTTCATCATTTAAGGGCAAAATATACTGTTTGGAGCTAGCCAAAGTCATTCGGATGCCAATTTGGTAAGTGATGAAACAGAATGATAGGGTTTTTAGTGAAACAAAAGATACTGCTCTAAAAGAGAGTTATTTTTCATGACTTGCTGATTGGTTTTGAATACAATTCCAAAAGACGAGTTCCAAAATGCACTGAAGTATGTTTTCATTCCTGGAATTAATGTAGTTAACATATAACTCCCATCGTAATATTTTTAAGGGCAAAACATTTGGGAGAACAGATAGGGCTCAGGGTATAAATAAGAGTTATTTAAAAGTCTGGGTGTTTTCACTTATTTGGGAGGTGCAAATTACCCTTCTCCTGCCCTCCCTAGGGCTATGTTCCCAAATAAAGAGGGATATATATTTGTCCAAGCAGTAATGCAGCTGAACTAAATATAGGTCAGTTTGCAGTAGTCTGAGTTCTTGGAAGAGACTGTTTTCAGGCGGCCTAGGAAAACTTTTGTGATGGGTTCAGTTGGCTTTGGTATTTTTCTCAACTGCCTTCCGCTGGCACCCACCTCACAGCCTCTTAAAGCCCCATCACTCAGGTCCCTAGGACCTTTCAGTTGCCCTCTGGCTCCAACTAATTCAGGCCTCTCCTATGCCCCAAGGGCTCAGCCTCCAAAATTACCATTTTCTCTTATCACTAAATAGAAATTGACAATCTATTAGACTGTAAACTCCATGAAGGCAAGGGTTTTAGCCTGTTTTGTTCCCTGCTGTATCTCCAGTGCCTAGAACACCGTAGGCAGTCAACCTGGAGTGAATGAATAAATCTCTAAATTTATTAGTCTCAGCTAGGTGTTGCGGGGAAAGCAACCCATTGGATTAATTTACACTCAAATGTGAATAAGTCCCTTATCGCTCCTTAGGGTATTTACATACTTAAAGGGAAAGCTTGCGAATTCAAACAATTCTCTTTGAGAAAACTTCAGTAGTGAAGCAAATGGAGAGAAAACATTCCAGGCCAAAGGGTAGTGGGAGGTGGGGGTGGGGTGGGAGCTACCGCCTAGGTGGGCCAGAGAGGCCTAGGAGTTTTTCCCCAGGGGTTTCTGCTTTTCAAGACCCCTCAAGTTTGAACCAGTACAATCTCTAAAAGCTTAGAGACGTCATCCAGATGGTTCTCAGGGCAGTGACTGGGATATGGTGGTGGGAGAGTCAGTCAGTGCAGCGCTGTAGGATCTGTGTCTTTCTAAGTTGGGCAGTGGTTGCACTATTTCTAGAATGCTTCGAAAGGAAGTTTTACCACTTTCTAAGTTAAATGAACAATGACACAGGGCCAGACCTCCCCATCATTACCGAATAATATTGTTGATTAAGGGTTAATTGTAACATTATACTTTCAGTACATGTAGATGTCATATTTTTTAGCTTATTGTAAATTGCATTGAAATACATGCATAGCTGATAAAGAGCTGGAGTATAAAATAAAAGAAACAATTCCTATAATTTTTTATGTATTCTCATATAGCCAAGTACTAGAGGTTTCTTTCTAGACATTGGGTTCTGTCTATAGCATCTGTTATCCTGGATGTGTGTGTGTACACAATAGAGACATATATAAAATTAAAAATGCACAGCAAATTGTTCCTCATAGGCTTTCATTGGCAGATATAAACTTAATGCAAATGTAAGCCTAACCTCAGAATTCTGATTCTTGGTTAGTGTTATCTATAAAAAATTATAAGTTGGTTTTAATGTTTTCAGTTCTTTAATGTCAGAGTTCTTTCTCTAGAACCAATCTTCTTTCTGCTGGTTACCTATAAACTCTTTCATTAAGATATTTACTTCTTTTAAGAAACTGCCCAAAAATACGTTGAACAAAGCCAAAAGCTGTGCATTTGATAAATTCCAGGATATTGTAACAAATCTTTATAAAATTATTACCGATCTCAAGAAATGTTTCAGTGATTAAATCTAGCATAATCAAACAGTTATTGAATAGCTGTGTCAGTTACCTAACAAAATAGTCTTGATCAATCTTTTCTCCAAATAGGAATATGGTGATTACATATTACACTATACTGGTGTAACCACCAAATAGTGAGTGAGGAGAAAGTATCTTTTGAATATTTTGCAATTTTCTCTGTTTATTTTTGACTTCAATAATAGCAAGTCTCTTTACCCTCTATTATAGGACAATCTTGGTTAATTTCCTTCCTTGATTTAAAACTCAATGTAATTCTTAACCTAATAAATCATCTTAAAGTTTACAGTCGTTGGTGGTTGTTCAGTATTTTACACATAGAAGGTACTTTATAAATGTTTGTAAACTTATCACCTAAAAAGAAAATTGGGTAAAAGAAAATTTCTACAAGTTAAATCTTTATTTTGTACTGGGGAAAGAAACAGAATAAGAAGCTCGAATATTTAAGGCTAGGAGATCATATAAAAGTAGTATTTTTTGGCCAAAGAATGACTAAAACATTCTAGTCCTGACACGTTTAGTAATGGGCACACAACCTATTTCTTTGTTTCATAACCATTGCGCGCGCTCTCTTTTTTGGCATGATAACAAATTTAAGAAAATCAACGCCATCTAGTTAAACTTTTAAATTTATTATTAGAACCTGGCTGTCCCATCAGCGAAGATGTAGGAAAAAACCATGTGCAGAAGCAGGATTAATTTATTTGAAAGTGGAAGGGGTCCACTGGAAATAATTTCATGTGGGAAAATAATTCTAAGTTGAAGGATAATTACAGAAGGGACATCCAAGCCCCTTGAGCCGCTGCCGTCCGCGTAGCCTTGCAGAGCCTGGGCTTCTGGGCCGGGAGGACCGCGGCGGGGCCCGCCGCAGCCGCTTCCTGCCCCGGGGCGGCGCGGGAAGACGTGGCACCCTCGCCAGCCCGCGCCCCGGGCGCTGCCGCGCGGCCGCCGAGCGCTCCGCGGAGCCCTCCAGGAGGGCGACCGCGCACGGGCGCGGAGAGAAGCCGCCCGCAGCGCCGGCGCCCGCCTGGGACGGGAAGTGGCGCCCGGCCCGCCCGGCACAGCCCGCGGCCCCGCAGCCCCGCACCGCCCCCTTTCTCTCGGCCTCTCCCTCGGCCTCCGCCACCCGGGCCGAATTCTTGCATAAATTATGCCAGGCGCGCCTGACGTCAGGTGGCGGCGCGCGGTCGCGGGCGTCCCCGCGGCCTCGGGCGCGCGCGGCGTGCCGGGCGCGCGCAGGCGCTGGCGTGCTGGGGCCGCGGCGGCGGCGGCAGCAGCGGTGGCGGCGACGGCGGCGGCGCGGGGGCTGAGCCCTGGTGGTGCGGACGCGCTCGTGCTCGGGAACTATCGGATTAAACTTGAATCGCGTGAAATTACACAAAGGAGCGCCGTGGACGAGACGGCGCGGGGACCCGGAGACCCTGAAACTCGCCAGCGCCGCGTCCGCCCCCGGCCAACTCCGCGCCGAGGCTCAGCTCCCGGCCGCGGCCGCCGAGCCAACTCCGGAGCCCGCTCTGAGCCGCGGAGCCCCCACGGCCCGGGGCGGTAGGAGCCCGACCGACCCGGTGAGCGCGAGAGTTCGCCGGGCGCCACCGGGAGGGGGCGGCGGCGGCGGCGACGGCAGGAAATCGCTCGGGAGCCGGGGCCGCGCGCGGAGTTGGGAGCGTGGAGTTGGGCGTGTGCGGGGCGGGGGGCGGCGGGGCCGGGATGGGGGCGCGCCGGGTGGCCCGCGTCGTGGCGCCCGCGTCGCCGACCCCGAACCCGCACCCCAAGCGCCGCCCGGCGTCCCAACTTTTGCCGGCGCGCGCGGGGCCGGCGGCGGCGGGGGCGCGCAGTCCGGCCGAGGGTCACTTCCTCGCATGTAAATAGCTTTTTGTTGTGCTGCCGGCGTGGGGGGGGGGCCGGGGGACCGGAGGGAGCGTGTCTACGCGGGGAGCGCGAGCGCGGTGCCTCCCACCAGCGCCAAGCACGAGTTGCCGGCTCCCTCGGAGAGAAAAGGGAAGGAGGAAAAGTTGGGTTCCAACTCCAGCGCGAGCGGCGATGGGCGCGCGGGCGCGGGCCGGCTGAGCAGCGGCGGCGGCGGCGGCGGCGGCTCGGGGACGGCGCGACCCCCGCCCCCCGCTCCCGCCCCTCGCTCCGGACCGACCACGCCGCTCTCGCCGGGAGCGGCGGCCGCACCGGCGCGAACAAAGTGCGTCCCTCTCGGGGCGGTAGGCGGTGGCGGCCCGCGCAGGGACAGCCCCCCGGCGAGGTGGGTCGGCGGCGGGGATAGTGCGCGCGGGGCGCCGCGTGGGGCCTGGGCGGCGCGAACACGCGGCGCGCGGGGGGCGTCCCGAGCGGCTCAGCCGGCGCACCGCGGGGCCGGAGTTGCAAGCCACGGGCCGGGGGCTCCCGGGGGCTCCCTGGCGGCTCCCAAGTGCGCGAGGAGAAGAAGAAAGAGAACGGGGCCGGGGCGAGCGCGGGGCGGCGCGGCGAGGCGAGGAGACCCCACCTTGCCGAGCTGGCTGGGCCGGCGGCAGCTGCATAATAGAGACTTTCATCCCGGAACGCAACTCGGCTCTCCGCGACCCCCCAGCCCGTCGGGGGTCAGCGCCGGAGGTGAAGGGGTGTCGCCAGGTGGCCCCCGAGGTGGTCCGGCTGCGCTCAGTGTCCGCAGAGAGCCGCGGCGCGGAGCGTGAACGGCCAAGGTGGCTGGAGGCCAAGCGGTCAGCGGGGAGAGGAAGGAGGGCGGCGGGGACGCGTTGTTTGTTTGATTCGCACCGGGGACGGGGCTCGGCGGGGGCGCGGCGCGGCGCGGGGCTCGGCTGGGGTCCGGGGTGGGCGGCTGGGCGGGGCGGGCCGGGGGGCGGGCGGGGGCCGCTGGACCCCAGGCGGGGGGTCGAGAGGCTCCGGGGAAGGAGCCGGCGGCCCCGAGCAGCCATCATTACCGAGCCGCCTTTCTCCGGATGGCTCTGCCTCGCGGAGCCCCGCGCCGTGGCAGCGCACCCCAAACTCCCGGCCGGCCGCCCGCTTTGTGAGCGCCCCCGTGGCGCGGGCGGCGCGGGGAATGCTCCTGCTACGGGTCCGACGCTTTTCCCGGAGGTCACTTTTAGAGACTGTTCACGCCTCGGTTTTAAACTAGTTTTTTTTTTCTTCCTCCCTCTTCTGAACAGACAATGGACAAAAGAAAAGTAGCGACCCACATGGAGAGTTTCCTTTTGAATTGCTAGAATTAGATACACTATCTCGCTTTCTCCACTTGCTAAGTCTACTTTTTAGTGTCCCATTGTATAGTATCTAGCAAGTCGATTTAAATAACTTATCTTAAAACATGTTCATCTTCTGGGCTTGATTTCTGGCACATATTAAATATTTTAATTTCTCTTTAAAGGATTATATGAAGGCCCAGCTTTTTATTTTCTAAAAATACTAATTTAAGCCATCTTTGCAGTGGGTGACATCTTTCAAAGAGGTTGGAGTGCATTCCCCCATCCCACCCCACCCCAAATCTCTCCCAGTAAGAGAGGGGAGTTCTCAATGTACGCAATAATCAAATAGAACAAAAATATCTCTCTTCCTTGCCTCGCAGATCTATCCTAACGATGACAAAAAAAAATCATAGTGACGATGACCTTAGCGACACGGGTACCTGATTTATCCCAGTTATAATTCCATTTCGATTGCAGTAATGTGTGAGTACCGTGTAATTCCTGTTTCAGAAATAACTTGAGCAGTGAATTTATGAAGTTGAAACCCGTCTCCCAGCCCCCAGAGTACATCTGTCGCGGAGTGTTTTTGTCTTGCCGTTGCACAACAGAAGCCTTCCAGTCTTTACCCTAAAATGGCAGCTTTCATTTGACTGGGGCCCATTCATTGACAATGATAATAAAGGGGCTGAAAGCTAGATGCTTGGGGCACGGAGTAGGACTCGGTTTTGCCTTTCTAGCTGACAAGTAGAAGACATTTTACATCTTCCAGTTTGCTCAGGAAAAGTTTTTTTTGTGTGTGTGTGTGTGTGCACACGTGTGAAAAATCTGTATTCTTTAGAAAAGTTCCAAAGTAAACAAAATTTGGAAATGGAAAGGGGCTTGAGCAGCACATTTTAGGAGCTAAATTTTCTTATTCTGTCAAGTAGTAGAAATATGGCATTCCCCCCTTTTTTGGTAACCTGCTGATAAAGGGACATAACGGGTTTTGTGAGGCCTGTAACAGGTGAATTTCCTCCTCGCGGCACTCAGGGATCTGACTGTTTTCTCACATGATGGACTTTATTATTTATATTCTCTTGATATTTTCTATTTTTGTCTCCCTCTGTGCAAGGCACTAAATTGAAGTTTGGTGAACTCTATTGTAGGTTTTTGCTTTCAAGATTGAAATGAGGTTTTAGATGAGAAATGCCTTTAAAAAGAGATTGTTATATGAATTCTAAACTGTAGTTTTATTGATTTAATCAATGGATTTATTTTTTAATTAATCACTTCCTTTTCTGATTGTTAACACAGAAGGCACAACAGAAAAATGATAAAGAGCTGTTGTTTAGGTGATGTTTAAAAACTCAAGCATTATTTTTCTCTTGTGAGAGAAGAATAACACTTTGTCCCAAGCTGAAAATGTGAAAGGCAAGTTTAAAATTGTACTTCCAGTAACTTAGTTTTAAAATGGTACTTTCACAGATTCACCTGTAAATGGTTTAGTTTTTAATCAGTTTCGCTTATAGGAGCATTACCAAAACTTTTTGTGATGAGAATCTTATAGGTCAGCTTTACCTAAGACGAATACTGGGGGGAGTACCTTGGTAATACTGTTATTAAGGGAGTCTTACAACATGCAAAGTCAGTAATGTAATACTTATTGTATAGTTTTTAAGCAATTAAGTCAAAAGACCAAGAGTGTTTGAATCCATGAGAGAACACAGTCAGTAGCTTTTATGTGCATGGTGGGTAACCCATAAGAGTAATCTGAGTGCCAATTTTATGGTTGTTGTTTAAACCTAGTATTACAGCATTTTCTTAAGTTTGAGAAAGATTTTTGCTGAACAGTCACTGTCCCTTAAGTTAATGTCTGCTCAGCAGACATTGGCAGGTCTTTAATGTGTAAAATGACAGACGTGGTGCTTTCCCTCAGGGAGTTTGCCATCTAGTAGGAGGGATGGTTCTATAGGGAACCAAATATTCACACTGAACTTTTAAAGGAATTAATTTTGGAGGCAGTAGTTATCCTTCATCTTTATTATCCAAATATGGCCTTTCAGTTTTGATAGCAGACACCCTGGCCAGCTTATAAACATCTACTATAAATAAGGCATTGCAAGAATAAAAATTCTTCGTTAGGGTTAACCAAAGTGTGTAACAACAACAAAAAAAAATGGCTCTTAAAACTTCAGTTCTGGAAGAAAGTTGATTCCATTCCAGGATTCAGGTGATTTCTCTATGTAAGCAAACTAGCACTGAAACAGAGAGCTGTAGGTACGCAGTTAATGCACCAAAAAGAATGGAGGAGAAACGTTTCGAGATGACACCAGCACCTATTGGCCTTTGATGGCTCTGAATTGTCTTGTTCTCTCTCATGATACATTTGTCTATATTTTTATAAAACTCTTTGTGCCACTAGAAATGTGAACTTTAGTATTATTTCTTCTCAGTTTTCTAAAATTTAGTGGCTTTCTTAGTTTGTAGATAAAATTTCCCTGTTTCTCTAGAAAACTGTAAGCTTACTAGTTCTAAAAAAAGTTATTTGACATTCAGAGATGACTGATGATGCTAAAATTTAAAAGAAATTGGGATCATTTAGTTTTCCCACCAAAAAGACACAAAGATGTAACGATTTATTTCAATTTGGATATCACTCGGTTTGCAGTTATAGCAGAAGTCCACAGCTGATTATGGTGATAGTTAAGGGCTGGGAAGGTAATTAAAAATACTAATAATGTTCTTGTGTTATAGTTTTACTTTTATTATTAATAGTAAACATTTAAAATGAAACTGTACCTTTACGATAAAAATAACAAAACGGGAATAGAAAATCTTAGTGAAATTGTAGAATATAAATTAATTTTGTGATCATTAGTGAGTCTTTGGCCATTGAGAGTGTGAGGGCCTTAGAGAGCCAGTCTAACTCCCTCATTTTACCGATTAGGAAACGAAAGCCCAGAGAGATTAATTAAATGAGCTGCCTCTGGCTGGTCACCCAGTTATTGCAGGGCTTGTCTGAGTCACCCTTGTCTCTCTAGCGCCTAGCAGGGTGCTGGTGCAGGGGGTGGGGTTGCTGGGCTGGGCTCATGTCTGTCGAATGGCTGCACGGCTTCTGGAAGAGTCCAGCTGTCCCTCTAGAGTTAGGATCCTAGAGGACCTCTGACAGCACATGATAACGCAGCTCTTGAAGGTGTTCGTAAGCCAACAATAATTTATCTTCCTCTACAGTGTCATGGTGTGGAGTTTTGTTGTTGTTGTTTTTAAAACTATGATTATCCAACCTAGAAAAATGCAGAGATAATTATTCTAAGATTTGATTACTGTTTTCATTTTAGAGGCATATATTTATCACCATAACTAGATTCCCATATATTTTAAATAATGTTAGTTGATGGCAAGTATGTTTGTTTTCTCAGTGAAGTTTTTTTTTTTTTTTGGAGGGGGTTATGTTTTATCTTTCCATTGAATTTTTAGAAGGTTTCTTTTTGAAAAGAAACATGTAGACTATTAATGATGAAATCTAACTTACTAATAAAAGGCTGGCTGGTTCTCCGGGTTGTTTGTTTATGCTAAGGTGGAATCACTTTCTGCAGTGACCCAGGCCTTGGTCCACCGCTGGTAAGTGCCAGGCTTGACCCCTGAGGCAGTCGAATCTGGGCCGCCATCCGTTTTCCTGTTTTCACTTTGTCTGTTTTTCTTGTTCATCAGTTCATCAACTGTTCTTTGGCTACTTGCTACCTGAAAGGTGCTGTATTAGGGACTTAGGAATACAGTAGTGATGAGAGAAGATGTGTTAGACACACAGAAAAAATAAAGCCACTCCAGAGTTGGAGGTGCTCTGTGGTGGATCCTGGGGGACTGAGAACTTGTGACTTGGGGACTCGACCAGCTGGGTGGAAGTGGCTTTGGGAGGGGCTTTCACATTGCCCTTCAGGTGTTGGTGGGGAAGGGCCTGGTTGGGGGGGCATGGTCCAGGCTGTGCTGCCCCCCCTGGAGGGGCTCTGTGCCTTTGAGGACTGAACTGGGGCTACGGGGAGAGCCAGAAGGTGAGATCTGAGAGGGAGGCAGAGGCCAGCTGAGGCAGGGCTCCTAGGATGCAGAGTTTGGAGTTTTATTTTCAAAGCAGTAGGGGCCACTGATGACTCTTAGGCAATGTTTGTCGTGAGCAGGTTTGTGTTCTGAAGAAGACAGGCGAGTGGGTGGGGTGGGAGGGAGAACAGATTGGGGACAGCGTTGTGGGTAGGCAGGCCGTGGTTGTGCATGGGATGGAAATGACAATGGTTTGGACTAGAGCCGTGGCCATAGAGATGGACTTGAGGATTGTTCAAGAGGTTAAGTGAAGAGGCCTTGGTGGTGGATTTGCTTTTAGGGGTGGGAGATCTCAGGGAATGTTGGTTTCTAGCTTATTCACTGGTGGCCAACTGGCTGGCTGGCAATGCTAGTCGCAGGGACAGGGAACTCCCAACGAGGACAGGGTTGTGGAGAAAGGTCATGAGTTCTTGTGGCATCTGACTGAGGGAGCAGATAATGGGACATGCTCAGATTGTTTTAGACACACCTTCTTTCCATTTCTGGTGGCATTGCAAAACTTTCCAAAAATAATCTCCTAGCTTGGGCAATAAGATGTCGGTGTATGGTGAATCCACCATGGATTGCAGTGGGGGTGGAGTGTTGATGAAATGGGGGAGGGGAGGGGACCCTTGTTGGTTGCCTAGTGGATAGCTTTGTACAGGTTTGCTCATCAGAGAGCAGAATAGAATCCCGTTGTGACCAGATTTTGCCATATTGTGTTCTTCTCTATCTCCCCATTCTGGGGACAGTTAGCTATTGGGGCGTGGTCCATGGGTTCCCAACAGAGAGCTGGTGGGACTTGCTCTGGTTTCAGTGCCGTGCTTCTCACTTAGAGGGAGTCGGTTGCAGTCGCACCCAGATATGACAGAGTTACTTAAATAGTCGTGGAGAAAAAGACTGCCCTTGGCCAGATGACCTGCCTGGTTTTTAGTGGAGTATTTCTGAACCAATCTGATGTGTAGATTATCCTTCAAGACACTTTGTGCATTTATTATAAAAAGTGGGTTATCTAGAGTAGTCTAGTTGTCTGGTAGCAAACGAGAGATGCTAACTGACAATCCAGAAAAGCTTCCAAGTTGCTGACTTTTAATATTGTGAAAAAATCCTGAACATTGATCCTGAAACTTTTTTTTTTTAAGGAAGTGTTTTTGTTTTTGCCGTTTCTGTAGGTGACTACAATTCCCACTTATTTTTGTTTTTTTGTTCTCGGTGAGCAGAAAGCTGTTCTCCCTGGTATTGGTTCTCCTGGGTGAGGGTTCTCTTTCCAGATGAGCTTACTGTCACTTCTTCCTAGGCCTTGCTGGTGGCCATTTTGACTCACAGTCGGAGCCACCAGGGCCCCGTCTCTTCCCGGGTGGGAAAGATCGTGAGGATTTGCAGGCTAATTTAAGGACTTGGATTTGTTGTAGGATCACACGTTGTCTGAAAGTTTCCCTCTTGCCGCTGCTGTTTGAGCGATGGTTTGAATAAGTTGAATTCAGGGACAGTCATGTTCCTGGGTGGCAGAATAGAAAAGCTTGGTGTGGTGGCCTCAACCAGACTCTGTAAACTGTTCTGCGGCGATTTCCTTCTAATACTGTTTTTTAAATATGCCAGGTTTAAATCTTCTTAAAACCCTTTCGGATACGTTCTCTTTTTTGGTCCTGCCAACAGTGTGTTCTGGTGGGGTAAGAAGGCATTTCCACCCCGGAGCTGTGGGCCTGGGTGGAAAGCTGCCCGCAGGCCTCCTGTGAGGTGGTTCTGAGTGGAAGAAGAAAGAGGATGTTTGTCTGGGGCCTGCCTCTCGCGGCCGACAGCAGGGGCTGAGCAGGCGGCACAGGGCATGTGGCAGATTGGGGTTTTCCACCAGGTGCTTCATGGATGGAGGGGTCGGTCCAAGGACCACCTCTGCTGAGCTCCCCAAATGGCTGCTCTAACCAGCGCCCGGGCAGCTCTAGCCCTTGGCCACCGCGCCAGCCTTTGTGTAGGGAAGGCAGGGGCTTGGAGGCGGGTGGTCATTTTGACGTATCATTCACTCTCCCTGGGACCCTCAGCTAAAAACAGAGGTTCGTATCCACGCCATTCACAGTGTATCTAACAAAGAGTATGTGGTGGCTAGATAATTATTATTTTTTCCAGTTCTGAAGCAAGTTTGGGGACTACTTCAACCTTTTAAACAGACCTCGTTCTCTTCTTTTTATCATTTTGAAAGAGATAAAAGATTTTAGAAATCTGTTCTGTATATATAAAAAACAGACTTAACAAATGTACATATGATTTCAACATTCTTAAGAATTATTACACATTTTTAGCATGACAGCAAGCAGACAAATAGTGAGGACTTTAAACATGTTGTTAGTTTCCAAATCAATTTCCTGCCGCTGTACTAAATGACTAACAGTACCATCTGGGGCAGAGGTATACAATCAAAAATAATTTCTCAGTTGGTGATGTATTTTCAGGTTTATGGGTTTATTAGTTACTTTACTTATGGACAGAGCTGACAATATATTAAAACTTAAGTCTAGATCCTTAAAGTGAACTTTTTTTTTCTTTCTTTTTTTTTTAACATCTCAGCATTGCAGTATTTTATATTCTTGTATACTTGACCTTGTTTGTGCTTGAAATTTTGTGGCCAATTGCAGGTGTATTGATTTTTTTTTTCAGTCTTTTTTTTTTAAATTAATAAATTTTATTTTGAAATAAGTTCAATTGTACAGGAACGTATGCTAAAACATTACAAATCCCATACCTACAACTCCATAATACCCCGACCCCTCTCCCCCGATAACCCCAATCCATCACCCTTAAGATCCTGTCACACCACCGTCTCTTCCCCTCCCTCCCTCCCTCCCTCCCTAACACCCATGTATATAGCCC
>PVKY010002011.1:0-28086 GCA_004027775.1 Bradypus variegatus | reverse complement strand
TCCCTCCTTCCTCCTCCCTCTTTCCTCTCTCCTCCCTCCCTCCCTTCCTCCTCCCTCCTCCCTCCACACCCCCTTCTACAGAACTTCCCTGATGTCCTACGATGCAGCAGACACTGGATATTACTAACTTTTTTAAAGAATCAAAGACACTTTCAAGCCTAGCTGTTGTTTTCCTTAACGAGGAAAGGGAGGGGTGGCACTTGCCTATGGCAGGGGACACAGCAGCCTGCGTCCTGCCTGGCCACAGCAGGAGAAGAGCCCCCGGCCCAGGCCATGGCTGAGCCTCCCGTGCTGGCTCGGTCACCACCAGGGAGCCAGTGAGACCAGAGCCCAGAGCATCGTCACACCCACTGCCAATGCCACGGCCCACCGCGCCCACAGCCTCGGCCTGTTGTATTTAAAACGGCAGGCACAGGGCAAGACGGGTGCAGGCCTCGTCTGTGCTGTACGAATGTGTGGCTGGCTGTGTGCATGCATGGTTGTATGCGGGTGTGTGCATTTACAGTTATGTGTGGTTGTGTGTGTGCTTGTGAGTGTGTGAGCACATGTGCATGTGTGGTTGTGCATGGTTGTGTGTATACTCCTGCTTTAATTTGATGTGTGCATGCAGTTATGTGTGCATGTGTATGTGTAGCTGTGTTTGGGTGTGTCATTGTGCTTGATTCCGCGTGTGTGTGCGTGTGGTTGTGCTTGTGTGCATGCGGTAGTGTGGTTATGTTTGCTTGTGTGCATGTTCATGTGTGGTCGTGGTTGCGTGTGCATGCATGTGTGGTTGTGTGGCCGGCTGTGTGTGCATGTGTGGTAGTGCTCGTGCACGCGCTCACCAGCCTCCGTGTGAGCTAATGAGAAACACAGCTGGAGCTGCAACCAGCCCTCAGGGAGAGCTGCTACTGTCAGGCCCGACCCTCCTCGGGGGTTGCCGCGGAAGCCGGCCCAGCTGGTCGAGTGCCACCCCGGGGTGGGGGGAGCAAGGGGTGCAGGGCTCATAGGTCCGCACATCTGCACGTCAAGTGATGTGCTGCGGCATGCTGCCCAGCCTGTGGCCGGCCGAGGCCACAGAAGCTGTTCCCGCTGCTCGGGAGGTCGCGGCCCTGTCGCCACTGCCCACGCAGCCACCGCCCAGTGGGCTTTCTTTTTGAAATGGTGTTCCCCAGGGTACATATCACAGTGTGCTCGCAGGGAGCACCCAGGAAACACCTGACAGATGGACAGATGGACAGACAAGGCGGGTCCACCTCTACCCCACGTTTTGCCTCCACCTTTGAAGCCCACCTTGGGTACAAACGGCCCCCGTCTGTGGGCCTGGCTGCCAACACACGGTTTTGGAAGTGGTTGTGGGGGCCGGGGCAGAGTGGGGCATGAGGGTGGGGGGCCCACAGTAAGGGAGGGCAACGGCGGGGGGCCACGGCGGGTGTGGGGGTCCACAGCGTGTGTGTGGGTCCAACGTGGGTGAGGGGGAGTCCGTGGTGGTACAGGGGCCCACGGCACAGGGGGCCAGCCCCATTCCCGGGACAGGCTTTCGCCCTCAGCCAGGCGGCTCGCAACCAGCTTGTTCACAGATGTTTCCACTCCGTTTTGCAAATCTGCTCCTGGTCTAAGCCACCGCTGTTTGTCCTGGAAATCAAAAGGCCTTCCTGGCTGTGAAAGGGGCCTGCCCGCCGCTGCCCGAGGACCCCCCGCCCGTCCCCGGCAGCCAGACCCTGAACGTCCGGGCAGGACGTCGTGTGGCTTTCATTTTCTCAGGCGACTCATTTTAAAATGTGCTCCCGGCTCCCGGAAGCTGCCACCGCGTCCTCCCCAGTGGGCAGCCAGGGCTCGGCGTGGCCCGAGAGTGAGCCCACGCAGCTCCAAGAAGCCAAGACACCCTCCCGTCCAGCGTGGCCTGCAGGCCGGGGGACGCGTCCCTTCCACAGCAGAGCTCGCTCACTGCTCCGGGAAAGGCCCAGGACACCCCAGCTGGAAGGGTAGGGGTTCAGCCGGGGTTTCAGGAAGGTTCTGGATTTGCTTCTTCACCCTCCCTCTCCCTCTCTCTCTCTCTCATCAAGACCAGCAACATGCCACTGAAGGCCATTTATTTCCAGAAAATTTATCATCTTCTTAACGGGCCGCCATGGCCAGTGTATTATTTCTAGCACGTGGGCACCGACCCCGCACCTCCCCACGCCTGTCCCCAGCGCAGCCCTGCAGCCGCCGCGGCTGGCGAGGGTCCAGGGCAGAGGCCAGAGCCCGCTTTGATCCCTCCCTGAAAACGTATTGTACAATTAGATCAATTTGACAATTTCCATTATGGCTGATAAAATATTTATCGAGCCTTGGGGATGGTGTCTGATCGCTGAGCCATTTGTCCCGCTAATGGGGGGAGAGTGACGCGAGCCTTCCGAGCGGCTCCTCCGCATTAGGTTTGCAAATTGCCGGCTCAAGTCATCAATTACAGCCCAGCCCAGCGAGATGGATGCCCGAGTGACAGGCCAGGTAGATGACTTGCGATGACATTGTTTCATCGACGCATCAATCAGCACCAAGAGAAAATATCCTCAAATTGGCCTGTAAGTCTAAATATTAAGGAATGAAAAGCAGCCGCTGGAAGATGGCTTTAGCAAGCACTGGAAATTAGGAAATGAAAAACACTTTCTATTATTTAACAAATCATTGTAATAATTCCCAGGATTTTTCCTTGGAGTTCCACGGAGCCGAGACAGTGAGGACAGATCTTGCCCGCGCTCCCTCGCCATCAGCAGCAGTTAATAAAACATGCTGGGGCTGCCTTGGACATGGCATTTCCACGTCAGGGGAGACGGGCAGATACTAGGAGTGGGGGCACGTTCACGCCAACTTGCTCGCACTCCTGCCCTGCCGGCAGCTTCCACGGCAGCACCGGCTGTTCCTCAGGCCGCGGTCAATGTCAAGTGCATTTGTGCTCAGGAACACACATCCTATGCATGCACACACATTCCGGAAAGTGGGGCGAGCACCCCCACAGCTGGCGGGTTCTCCGGGGTGCAGGCGGCGGCTCGTGGACCCCCACTGCACTGCTTCGAGCCAGTGAGCGTCTGCACCGTCTCTTCTGATTACAGCAGCAACAGGGGTCGTGCGGGTAAAATATCGCAGCAAAAGATAAATGGCCCTTAATGAAGTGTGCCTGAGTTGGTTAGCCAACGTGATTTTAGTGTCGAATGAAAAATAAACATGTCAATAAGCGAATGGACGTGCAGCCCAGGGCCAGGATCGCAGCAGGGGGAGCCGAGGGGGGCTCGGGGAGCTTGGGGTTCTGAGCCGAAGCCCCCAGCCCCAAGGCTCACACCTCGCCCAGGTCTGCCGCGGCCCCGGAGCTCATCCCGATTTGGGGGTCCTGGACGAGACCCCAGTAGCCACATCTCTGCTCAGAAAGCTGCAGCACAGGTAATTAAATTAAATGGACGCTGTCTGTTTTGAAGCCACCCTTGATTTAAGGCCAGGAAAGGAAGCAATTAAATTTAATAAAAACCAGGTTCCTAAACAAAGATACCCGGGCAGCATGGCTGGCCATCGGAGGGGTGCCCCGAGAAAGACCGCTTGGGAGCTGCTGCTGTCCAACGTGAAATAAAAGAAACCGCCTCCCCGAGCCCATCCTGACGCTCTCGGAAACCTGGTCTCGCCGTGGAACCCTGCAGCCCTCGCTGGTGCTGACCAGACAAGCTGGAAGTGGGGGGCCCAGGGCTCTGGGTCAGGTCCTGGCAGAGGAGGGAGCCCCTCTGGGGAGTGAGGGGTGGCCTGGCATCCTGGCACGTTTACTGCAGGCATCTGGGTCCCTCAAGCCACTGGGCACCCACCCCTGTGGGATGGCGGCTCCCCCCGCTGCCAGAAACAGAAGCGGGTTCTGTGGGCACACAGCGGAGGCCATTTCCTCGCCAGTAGGCTGTGGCTCCAGGGAAGTCCACTGCTCATGGAGATGGAAGATAATTAGAGCCCGGGCACGGAGACTGTCAACCAGGTGAAGCCACAGATAAAGCTGACCATTATTCCCAGGCCATGAGGGCGAGCGGGCAGTGCCCCCACCTCCTCTGTGCTCCCCAAGACAGCACAGCCAATCCAAGCCCCCGGCCCCCTTGCTTCTCTCCTGTGATTGTTCACTTCTCCCTCCCAACCAACAAGCCACCCTCCTTGGGCAGAAGGCACCGAGCCCCTGCTTAGCCTTCAGCCCCCACACACCCCTGTCCTGGAGGGCAGCCCCCAGCCCTGCTCCTTCCATGGGACCCAGAGAGGCACAGCCTGGTGGGGCACCAGCGGGAGGGTGGGTGCATTCCTGCCTGCAGCATACACCCCCTGCCTGGGCCTCCTGGGACTCAGAGCAGGTCCCCCCACTGTCCCTGGCTATGCAGCCGTCCCCTCCCCTAAATGAGTACCCTGCAAAGATGTGTGTTTCGACGGATCAGTAGGAACGAGTGAGAGCAACGACAGTAGGCCGGGCCCGGCTCCGCCAGGGACAGAAGCTGCTTTATCTTCCCCCAGAGGTCATGGCTGAGCGCCCCAGGCCGGGGGCGGCGGGACAGCAGCTCAGGGAATGCAGCTCCTTCCTCCTTCCTGCGCCTCAGCAAGGACAGGCAGGGACAGCCACTAGCCAGGACCAACGCAGGGTCGCCAGGCAGCCTGAGACGGGCTGGGCATGTGCCTGTGTCCTGGGCACATCGGCTCGGCCCGTGCTGACCTCCTAACACCAGTGGCAGCCCTCACCCACTGGGCCAGGGTGGGAAAGGTTTCTGGATCCTTCTGGGACTACATTTTTCCCACCTCCAGCCATAATGACCACACAGGCCCCCTCAGGTGCTTTTCCACCCATCCCATGGGGGCACCTCGGGGCAGCCTGGGGACCAGCCCAGCCCAGCAGGGAAGTAAGGGGGACTTGGGGTCCCCAGAAATGGGTCAGGGCACCCCAGAGACGAAGATGACACTGCGTCTGCAAGGCTGAAGAGGAACCAGGAGCACCGAGAGACAAGCCTTCCGAAAGCAGAGGCAGACACACCCCGAGCCGGGGAAACTCGACCCCAGACGAGCAGGTCCGGGCCCGGCACCGGGCCTGGCTGTGCCCCTTTAACTCCCAGGGCCCCGCTCCAGCCACCCCTCTCTCCGCAAACGCCTTTTGTATCTAATTAATGGGTTTTGCTTTCAATTCTCTAAGAGATGGATGTAAAAAAGCTTAAATGTCAGGCGCTGTTGAACTCAAAACGGATCCTTTCGCTCTTACACAAAGCTTCCTCGATTGTTTCACTAGGATGTTTGCGACCTCGTGCTTTTTCTCCCCGAACACCCCACGATTACAGGCTTCCTGACGCAGAAGATGGAGCTGGGGAGAGGACGGCGAGAAACAGAGAAGGGCACAAAAAAGTTATTTGAAAAGAGGTTTGGCTTCTCTCGTTCCTTTCCCAAGAGTGACAAATCCGCTATTAAGAATAATCTATCAGGGACGGGTTTGCCAGACTGAAGCTCTCCTCGTGGCCCCGGCTCAGGGCCTGAGGGGTGGAGGGGCGGGCGGGGGCTGTCTAGAGCCCCCCAGTCCCAGCCGGCTGTGCACGGCACTCTGGCCTCCTTCCTCTCTCACCATCCAGGAGGCCACCAGAGCCGGCCGTCGGGGGCTCCTCATCCCCCAGGGTCCCGGGACGTATCTTAGCCCCAAAGGGCCCTTGGCCAGGAAAGCACCAGGTAGGAAATCTGGGCTTAGTGGGCTCACCCTGAAAGCCAGTGCTCCCCCACAAGCAAGTCCAAGCAGCGGGGCAGTGGCCTCTCCCAGCTGGAGCCTGGGCCCCGTTTTGAAAGAACGTGAGACCAAACAGCCAAGGACCAGGAATTCTCCAGTGTCAGGGACATTCCCAGGGGCCTACGTGCCGAGCGTCTGTGGGAAGCCTGAGGCCCAGCCGTGTGGGTGGGGCCCCCCCAGCCTCAGCCTCCCTAGTGGGGCATCTCCCCCTCCTCCAGGGGGTCCTCCCAGATGGCCCCTGTCCACCAGCCTCCCACGGGCGGCTTCCAGGACCTCCCCTGCTGGGGGGCCCTGGGCTCTCAGGGAGCACCACGGCTGCCGACACCGGGGGGCCTCTGGGAGAGGCGCCCTCAGGGCCCCGGGCTGGCTGGGGACGGCCCTGGGGTGCCCCCCCAGAATTTATCTCACACATATGACCAGGCTTGGCAGGAAGGCGCAAGGGTGACTCTGCATTCCTCACTCTGGACAAAGCGGGTTTGCGTCCACATCTGCACCATGTGACCCACCTCACGTGCTCCCTCCCAGCCAGGTGGCGGGCAGTGGGGGGGTGGCCCTTCGTGGGGCCAGGGTGCCCGTCTTCCGGCTTGCCCTTGGCGGCCCCGGGCTGGGGCGGTGGGGGGAGCCAGGCGGCCTGAGCCCTGGCACACGGTGGGGTGGGCGGAGCCCTGCCGGGGGAGCAGTGTCGCTGGGGGCTTCTGTTCGACTCAGCTCCTTCATCTGGCACACAGGATGAGACCCCGGAGCTGGGACCTCCTTCTGCACCAGCCCCCCTCAGCCCAGACCCCCTTTGCAATTTGGAGACCCCCTGTGACTGGGGCCTTCCCAGCCTCTTGGTGGCACCAGGAGGCCCGGCCAGGGGCTCCCCGACCCCACGTGGGCAGGACTGAGCTACTGACGGCAGCAGCACAGTGAGGGCTGGGCTGGGGGTGTCTGAGGCATCTACAGAGCAAAGTGTGCGTTCACCTGGGGGGGGGCAGGGGCCATGGGAAGCACCTAGTAAGCTGGGGCCTCTGCCCGCACCCAGCAGCCAGTGCCACCCTGGAGACACAGCCCATCCGGGGCTGGTGGGCCTGAGGATTTGGGACATCACTGAGCCCCCAAACAAGGAATTGGTTTTGCCCCTCTCTGCAGTTAAGCAAAATGTGACCACAAAACTGGGGTGTGCAGGGCCTAGGCCCCCACCCTGGCTCGGCTCCTTCCCAGAGAGCATGTCTGTGGGGAAACCATCCCGGTTTCCCAGCCTTAGGTCCTCGACTGTCCAGGGGCTGTCCCCCTGAGCCGCCACATCAGCCCACACTGGGGATTGCAGGAGAGGGCATGGGGGCAAGACCCCAACCCATTCCAGGCTAACCCCCTCGCGGCATCTTTCAGTGATGAGGGGCAGGGGTCTCCTGGCCTTCAGCCACTCGCAGAAGCTGCAGGACCCCTGAATCAGCGTTCAGGGCCCGTGGCTTGGTGGGGGTCCCGCAGCCATGGCCAAAGGACTCCTGTCCTCCTGGGGCCGCGCCCAGCTCTGGGGGAGGAGCTCTCGGCCCCCCAGGCTCCCTGGCCAGGTATCCTGTGGCTCCCAGACAAAGCCGGCAAAATAATCTCATTGCACCTGGACTTTTCATTTCAGCTGCTGGAGGAATCAAAGGGCAAGCCGGGCCCGCCCCCCCCAGCCCACCGCCCGTGAGCCAAGGGCTGCCCCTCAGACCCTGTACCCTGGGGAACTGAGGAAGGGTCTTGGGGAAGGGTGCAAGGGAGACCCCGCCAGGAGCAGGCAAAGAAGGTGGGACAGCGACGGGGGACAGCCGGGAGGGACAGCCGGGGTCCCCACAGAGCCACTCCTTGGGGCAGGTTGAGACTAAACAATGCAAAGACCTGTTTCTCGGGGGTAACCCGACCCTATAATTATCCCTAAGCCTTGGGAAGGGCCGTCTGGGCCCACAATGCGGGTGCTCGGAAGGAAGCTGGGGTGCAGAGACCCTTAATCGTCATTGTCACACCCAGGGCTGCCTCGGGGGCTCTGATTACCACCTGCCAGCTGCTGGGTCACCTGCCCGCCTGGGGAGGGGGTGCCCTGCACCGCAGTCCTCGGAGCCGACAGACCAGCAAGGCCAGGCAGGGGCCGGGCAGGGGCCTGGGAGCACTGGGCAGAGCCTGCTGCCCACCGCCCGGCTGGACCCCGGTGAGCTCTGCCCTTGGCCATGAAGGGCTGGTTGAATTTTCTGTGAATGTGTGAAAACCCCTGCCCGGGTGGGCCCTGCGGTTTCATGATTTCATTGTTTGCCCTGCGATAAGAAGTGCAGGCCCAAGTGTTTTCTTTTCTTGAGAAAATGTCGGGCGGTGGACGGTGTCTGCGGGACAGGAAGTGCCGGCGCGAGGAAGGGCCCCTCCCGGCCCACTCCCCACCCACACCCGGGTGCTCCGGAGGGGCCCCCAGCCTGATTGTCTGCAGGGCAGAGGCCCGGCCCCCCTCGCTGGCCAGTGCCCATTGCCGGGCGGGCTGGGGCCCCCAGGGACGAGGGCTTTCTGCAGCACCGACTCATGCCTTTGCTCCCAGGCAGGAACGGAGCCCGGGGTCGGGGCCCCCCGCCAATCTCCAGGCCCCCAGGCGGGCACGGGCGCAGCACTCCGAGGCCTCGTCCTGTGGGTGGCCGGTGACACCCCCAGCCGGGCGTTTAATCCCTGCCAACAGCCACCCGGCCCCACGGCCGGCGTGTGGGAGGGTGAGGGAGGGTGAGTTTTGGGGCGCCCCACGCGAGTCTGGTGGTCGGCCCTCAGTCGGACAAAAGGCCCCTGTTGTCTCCCTCGCCCTCCATCGCAGCTTAAGGACATTTTTGTCATTTTTGACCAGCTAATGTCTTGAAAAAGCAAAATAAGTTGTCTAATCGCTTTAAATTTAATCTCGACTATTTTGAACACGCTGGGGTGAGGCTGCCTGTGAGGCAGCTCCGGGACAGCCGGGTCTCGGCCCCCAGCCATGGGGTCCCCCTCCTGGGCCCTCTGGGGTCTGACAGCTGTCGTGGCCCCCCCAGGGCAGATGGGTCCTGAGGCTGGAGACCCCTGTGTCCCACAGGCCCCTCCGTCCTGAACCCTGGTCTGCCAGCCCCCTGCCCCTGAACCCCTCTCTCGCCCTTTCCTCACAATCACGGTATTAGGGAAATGGGGGTGCATGCTGACAGGTCACTCCAGGGGCGAGGGTCCCAGCTCGCCACCCCAGCCTGCGACGGGCCCGGCCTTCTGCTCCCCGGACATGGGGTCACCAGGGCCAGACCCACCCCCACCACCTGCCCCCCGCCCTCCCATGCTCCTCCAACTGGGGTGAGGGAAACCCCAACATGCTCTTCACATGTGCACATTTTAGGGTGCACCAGGCCACACCCCTGTTTGTTTGAACAGGGAGAGGTCGGGCTCCTGGGGATGCCCGTTTCTTTGGGAGGGGAGAGGCGGATTTACGTTAAATAACTGCAGAACCCCCGCCCTGAATGCCCGCTTGCCCCAGTCCATCGCCCGTGGCCTCGGGCCCCTCTGTCGCGACACCTGACCCTGCCTGGCGCCCCCACTGCGCAACGCTGCGGAAAGACCTGACTAGACCTCCTCTGGGAGCTGGGTGGCTCCAGCGCTGGCCCGGGCCCCGCACCCAGCAGGTCTGACGGGGTCCTGGGAAAGGTGCATGAAGAGCAGGGCAGGGGCCACCTCCACTGGGGGTGGCGGTTCTGGGGGATCCATCTCCCCACGGCCACCCAGGCCACCCACAGCCACTGGGGCAGACGAGGTCTGGGTTTCCAACAGTCCTTTCCTGGAACGGGGGCTTCGAGAGGCCTCCCCAGGGTCCTGCCCTCCCCAGAGACGCGGCCTGAGGAGGGACACTTTGGAGACCACCTTGGGAGACCCACTTTGGCCTCAGAGTCCCATCTGCTCACGCCACCCATGTGGCCGAGGGTGCTGGGACCCAGCCCCCAGGGGACGCCCAAGGGCCCTGCTCGTGCTGCGGCAGGAGGGGTGCACTCGGCAGAAACGGGCTGCAGCGGTTACAGGACTAACCCTTCCTGAGCAGACCCAGCCTGCTGTTCAGCACAGGACCCCCTTGGGAAGTGGGCGGCCAAGTGCAGAACTGGGTTTGGGAGAGTGTGGGGGCCCTGCCCTTGCCAAAGCCCCCCGGGCCTTGTGCTCCGACAGCAGAGCCCCTGCCCCAGGCGACCCCAGGAAGGAGTTCCTGCCTGGGTGAGGCCCTGACCTGTCAGGCCGCCCCCCAAAAACCTGGGTACCTGGCTGGGGTCAATTGGCTTCCAGAATAAGGTCCACTTTAAAGGCACCTGCCTCCCCCTTAGGAAGCAGAGGTGAGGACTCGTCCTGGCAAGAGTGGACCTGATGGCTGCAGAACATTCCGGGCCTTTCCGCCAGCTCCAGGAGCCACATCCACTGAGACAAGTCGGCTGGGAGGAAGGGGATGGTGGGTGGGGTAGAGGGGAAGCAATGGTGAGACCACCTCTGGTGCCCTGTGCTTCACGGAAGGTTCTGGAAGTGTCTGGAAGGCTCTGCGCAGGCAGGCTTCTGACCAGGCTCAGGTTCCGTGACTTCGTGAGCATCTGTCACACACTGTGATGTGATCATCACCGCGTCCCCTTCCCGCTGTGCACCCCCAGCCCTCCATGGGTGCTGCTTGCGGACCCCCGGCCCAGCTCGCACCCAAACCCCGACAAGCACTTCCCATCTTTCAAAGGTGCCCTTTACCGCTACATTGTGCCCGGCTGCTCGCGGCCCAACTATATAATTAGCACATAAAGAACTCCCCTCCGGATGAAATGGCAGTAATTGGGTTTTTTAAAAACTAATTTAAATCCTAAACCCTTTGGAAAAAAATTGCCATTGTTTACCTATTAAACATACTGGCATTTTAAGTCTTATGGGGCTAATTATCTGGGCTCAGCTGAGGGCGCAGGGGCCAGGCCGGGCCGGGCAGGGGCCTTCGCGGGCACCGGAGGCCCCGGGATCTGGGGTCTGGGGGTGCTGGGAGCCCCTGGCCACAGCTGAACCCGTGCCCACCAGCCCGCCCAGCGCCGCCCTCCGTGTCGAACGGGGGGCACCGGCCCATCACCATGGCGACACAAAGAGGAGAAACCGTTTGCAATGGTGTTGAAACACTCGCTTGTCGCTTCCAGAATTGTCTCATTATGTTTTTTTAGTGTTGTGGGTCTGAAGCAGATATGAGAGTCGTAATTATTTCTATTTAAAATTTCTTTTTACTTTCATGCTCAAAAATATTTTGACGCAGACTTCATGAGAACTGTCTTGGGCTATACAAATGGAACTGTAACATCGTAACAGGAAATATTTTTTAAAAACCTTGAACAAACAGAGAGACATCACATTCCTTCATGGGACAAGTTAAAAATTACAAAGCTTCTTATTCCCATGAATTTAGCCTAAAAATGTAATAACACTACAAAATGAACCTTTGTGCCTTTTTTTTTATCTTGAAATAATGACTGCAAAGTTTATCTCGGAAAAAGAAAGTAAAGCTTGACAATGGCTAGAAGTTTTTTAAATAGAAGGGGAATCTTTCTTATCCATTACTTTAAATATCTGATTAATAGCTCAGCACAAAGGTAACACAAACAAAAATAAAATAGTTGCCAGCCAGGCACGAGGAGGCAGAGGGGAGCTGGCTCTTTATGATGGTAGGTTCTAGAAGAAAGTGACCCCGTACCCCACACTGAAGAGACTGAGGGTTCAATACACAAAAGGAACCCATAAAATGGCTCGAAGGAAAAGGGAAGTTTGCAAAAGCTCAAGGAGTGAGGGACGGTCACCTCGACAGGCCACAGAGCACAGGACAGAGAGAAAGTGCTAACTTCTCAAAAACCAGACACTTGTGCAGAGCTAAAAAGAATAACACCGTGAGCAAAAAGGCAACCAGGTCCTGGGGAAAGGGCAGCCTGTTTTACAGAACGGAGGTGAAATCCTTCTATAACAAGCTCTTGGAAATTAACAAACTAAAGATGCAAGTTCCCAAAGAGGAGGCAGTAAATGATGGGGCGGGGGAGTAAAGCAAACCTGAAAGCCACAGCCCCCCAGAATCTCAGCAATGCCAATTAAAACAGGGAGGTGCCACGCAGAGCTGGGCCCCCGTGGGGCGGCTTCCGGAGGCTGTCAGCTTCGCAGCCCCTGGCCCCCCGAGGAATTTGCCCTCCTCCTGAGTTTGGGGTTCTGCTTGTGGTTTGCAAAGGAGGCACTGGGATATGGGACCCTCTCGTGGTCTCCAGGGACTCCCCCAGGCCCTCCTGCAGTGGTGGCCCCTCAGGCCGGGGCCACTGCCTGCCCGGGGGCTCCGTGGGAGCCTCTCACAGGCTCTCTGGCCCCTGGGGGAGTACCCGGCTGCAGGGGTCTCCCCAGGCACCATACCCTGGGCCGGCCTGCCCTGCTCAGCCACGGTACTTTGTGGGTGCAAACAGTGTGACCTCAAACCAGGGGAGTGGGGGCTCCTCTGAGTTCACAGTGCCCACAGCTTGCTCCTTATTCGATAGAATAAGAACCCACTTCTCATAAAGAGGAAACCACCTGTAACGTGAATAAACAACGTATTACAGTACAATTATAGCGACGTATTACGGTACAATTATAGAGAGTCAAATGGAGTAAATGGCGTCCCCATCCGTGTGCCTGCATGTTACGTGTGTCTGCATGTGTACCTTCAGCTTCGCTCTAGGGGACGCTCTCTCCCTGGAGCCGTCCATCTGTCCACCAGGCTGGACTGCAGTGACGTCTGTCAGTCCAGGGGTCGGAAGGCAGGGTGGGGCGTGGGTCTTGGCATCCCCCCCCCCGAGCCAGCCCCCTGGTTCCCACCCAGGACCCTCGACCTTGGGCCACTGTCTTCCCAGTCACAGCGTGGCGCCCACCTGAGATTCCAGTTTGGGGTCGCATCCTGGCACCTACCCAAGCCTGCACCCCTGCCGGCTGGGTGTCGGTGGGAGGACACCTCCCGCACCCAGAGGTGGCACCCATGCACCCACCAGCGCACCCAGGTACAACCAGAGGGTGCAGGACACACCCGACTTGGGAAAAGCCCCTGGGCTGGCCTTCTGTTCCTTGGACCAGGACATAGGACGGTGGGGTGCACCCACAAGGAACCCCCCGTGTGCACAGACACAGCCGTGGTGTGAAGGCCACTGTCCTCCTCTGCCAGGTGACCCCAAAACACACCGCGCACTCTCGCTGCACCGACGCTTCCTTTTACACAGGATCGTGCACCCCGAGCAGGGCAGACCCACGTCCCTTTGGGTTCCTGAGCTGGAGTCCCAAAGCCCCCAGCCCTGAGTGGCAGGCCACCCCGTGGGAGAAAAGCTGCCCCAAGCTCTGGGGCACGGAGGGCGCTGGGAATCCTTCCCCGTGACCGGATCCCAGGGCTTTCCCTTTCCAAAGCGTCGCCTGCAACTCCAGAATCAGAGAAAGGAATACGGAAGCCAACCCCACGCCCCCTAAATGCCGTTTTAATTGGGATCCAGGAGGAATCAAAGTTGATCTGCCTGGCCCAGAATTCTCTGGAACAAGGCACCCGCTGTTGAAAGCCGAGGATTCTGCCCAGCCCTCGCGCCCTCCTTTCTCTTTCCGTGAAGATAATCCTCCTCCAGGGTGAGAAGCCGGGAAGACAGGCTGGGCCTCCTTCCAGCTCCCGCCTCAGACCCCCGTGGGGCTGACCCCGGGACGGGGTTTCTCACTCCGGCACCATCTGAAGCGAATGGAAACATCCTGGCGTTTCTCTCAGGAATCGGCAGAAAGCTGGGGGCAGCGTCCACGGATGCCAGGCCCCAAGCCTGCCCCCACCCCCGGGACCACCACCCTGCTTCTGCCCAAGGCAGCCAGGCCCCACTGTAGGGACCGGTGGGCGTCCCCGGAATAGGGGCTCGCAGCTCTCCCGCCTCCCACCCCGAGGCCAGCCTGCCGGGGCGTCCGCACTCTCATGGGCTCCGAGGCCAAGCAGGGGCCACGGCCAAGGGCAATTCCAACTCAACACACATCCATGGGCTCTGCCCAGGAGCGGGGAGCGGGGAGGCCCCCAGCAGCTGTAGCACTTCAGGGGCAGGACGGCCCTGCTTAGCAGCAGCAGGGCTTCCAACACGAAACCAGAAACCAGGTCTAATCATTCGCGCTCGAGCAAGATTCCCCGAGTGCCTGGGAAGCCGGGGCCGCGCAGGCCGGTACCCAGGTTTCCAAACACAGACCGTGCGAGTCATAAAATGGAACACGTCGGCTGCACCCCCAAAGGGAGAGGGCGGGGGGCCCATCTCTCCAGGGCATCGTCTGGGTAAGACGATATCAGATGTAGCGAACAAGAAAAGCAAAGTTCAAGAAACCAACGGAGACCAGCTTTTGGCAAAGTGCGCGCACCACTGTTATGCATTTCAAATAACTCGGTGCCAAATCCTAACAGGCGCTGCTTGCCAAAATCCATGAGAGGTCAAGCGAGGATCGCTGAGAAGTGCAAAGATTTGTCTTTAAAAAGTACAGTGCCGAAATCTATTTTGAGTTTTGCAAAACAAGAGACCGTCTGAGCCTCTCTAGCTCCCCCTTCATTGTTTTTTTTTTTCCTTTGGCCTTTCCCTTTTCCTTTTTAAAACCAAAACTTGTTCTCATCACCAGCCCCCAGCTCCAGGCTGGACAAGGGAAACCGAGGGCCTCACTAAGGGCCTGGGACCCAGTCGCAGTCCAGCCCTGCTCCCCAGCTCCAGAGACTTCTGGTGAAGCAGTTTGCCAAGACACCCAGGAGGGCAGCCAGGGGCCGTGTGTGAGCCTTGGGTCTAGCATCGGAGCACTCTCCGGGTCCACCCACCTCCACCTGGCACAGCAGCCAGACAGAACCATAGGCCTTTCCAGAATATTCCTCACACTTGCCTTGCCTCGGAGCCTTTGCAGGTGCTGTTCCGTCCCGGGGAACACCTTTCCCTCTCTCTGCCTCCCTGTGTCTAGGCCCACCTCCAGGGCGTGCACCTGCCTGAGCCCCACCCCCAAAGCCCAGGGCTGGAGGCCACGGCCCAGCACCCCCTCACCCTCACACCCTCCAACTCCCCAGCAGCTCACGCCCCAGAGGAGGACATGGACTCGCACCAGCCCCACACCCAGGTTCCCACAGCTCACCCAGGATGCCGGAGGCCACGACGACGCTGGGAAGGGGGCTGGGGATGCACAGCCCAGCACACATCCGCCGGGGCTGCCCGCCGCCCGGCACTTACCGCGGGTGCTCGGGCCTCGCCATGTCCATCCGTGAAATGGCAGCCTGCAGCCGCCCGCGGCTGTGCCCAGGAGCACAGGGAGGGACGGAGCCGCCCCAGGGGCCTGGAGAAGGGGCCGCGCACGGCTGGGCAGCCGGGTACCTGCTACGGCCTCCCCAGCCCCGGCCGAGCGGCCGGACCACAATGGCCCCTTTCTCCCCTTGTTTACTGAGACGGCTCATCCGGAATATTTAAACAGTTGTATATTCACGGATCCCAGTGAGGGGAGAATTACCGGAGGACAGGGTGAGCCCCCGATCAATGCATAATCAGATAACTGCCCCGCTTTTTTACAAGGCTCCGAGCGAGATCAGCCACTCACACGGTAATTCCTCCTGCTAATTAAGCGGCCTGTTAATTGCTCTCGGGCCTCTAATACCCTGTCATTATGCCCTAACAGTCTCATGGCAGCGAGGGACGGAGCGGCCCACAAAGGCGGGAGCCCCTAATGAGCCAGCCGCCCGCTCCCCTCGTGGCCATGTCCCCGCCCCCGTGGGCTCCCCAGGCCCCCACGTCCAGGCTCGCCACGGCCACGGCCAACAGTGCCAGCCAGAAACAAAGGTCCTGGGAGACGTTTTTCCTTTCTTCCCTTACACATGTGCATACACACATGTGCACACAGATGCACACATGCACACAACTGAGCCTGGTTGAATGGACCCATGTAGTTGCTTCCTAAAACTCACAACTTCTCTGAAAACCGCCTGTGTGTTCCGGGAGTGCGACCCGCGGGGCCCGCGGCCCTGCCCTTCCCGGGGCCCCGGAGCATGGGGCAAAGACTCTGGGGCCTCGGCTTCCCCCTGCGTGACATGGCGAGGACAGCGCAAGCCCTCGAGGGACGTGCCGCACCTACGGGAGCGTCTGGCCTGACGGGGGCTGAGCCGGGGCTCACATCCAGGTCCCTGGCCCGGGGCACAGGGCTCTTGGGCCACAGACCTGGGGGCCGCTGGACTCAGCATGCAGTGCTCCAAGGGCGCTCTCACCTGGGCACCCGCTGCTTTGGAGGCTGATGGTGCCCTTCACGGAGCAGAAGGTCAGAGCCACGAGAGAAGGGAAACTCAGCGGAGGGGCGTTTGGTTTGGGTCTGCTGAGCAGGGCTCTTCCAGAGACGTGGAAAGGCCCGAGAGCATCAGGGGGCAGGAATCTGAGCATGGGGAGGGGCTGGCACCTGGGACCCTGTACATGGCCAGCAGCAGGGCCCGTCCTGACAGGAGTTGAACTGGGGATGACATGTGTCGGTAACAGTTCTGTGCCTTCAGACAAGGCCCTCACCCAGTTTGGCTCGTGGGATTCCCATGGCCAGCAAAGGGGTGGGCTCACCCCGTCTCCCCAAGGCCTCCCTAAGGGGAGCGGGCAGTGTTGGTGCCCAGGGGCCAGGCAGGAATACCAGCCCAGCTGTGTCTTGTGCTGTGGCCTTGCCCCTCCTCTCCTCCCGGGGGCCTGGCAGGGTGGCCGCAGCAGCCAGGCCTGGCCAAGCCGGTGGGCTGCGGGGTCGGCCAGCGGCTGTCCACCCAGATGCAGGGGGTCTGCGTGGGCTGGGCCCGACGAGGGCCCCGTGCAGCCACCACCTCCTCCCTGCCCACCCAGCCCTCAGCGCCATCCGCGGTTGGCGCTGGACAGTGGGTCAGGCTCAGAGCCAAGAGTGCACAGTCCCGGGTAAAGGGCGCCGTGGTGGCCCGGCCACAGCAGGGGTCTGAGGAAACCAGATGCTCCCGGGCCACCACGCTCAGCTCTGGGTCTCTGCTTGGCCGGCCCTATACCCCCTCAGAGCCCAGTTCTCATGGGGTGCCCCTCGCATCAGATGCTGGGGCTCTCCTCCCTGGCCTGGGCAAAAGGCTGCCTTAGAGACAGGAAGGCCTAAGGGGGTGCCTGAGGGACGGAGGCCGTGCCCCTGCCCACCCTGTGGTGACACCCAGGCAGGCTTGCAGGTGCAGGACGGAGCTCACAGAGCCACCACAGCAGGGATGGCCCCTGCCCACACCTGAGCACTTGGGAGACCCCACCCCAGTTAGCCCCGACAAAGTCATGAGGCTCTGAGCTTCCCCCACTCGAGGATGAGTGGAGTGACTCGCCCAGGCGCCCGGATCCTAAGTTCAGAGCTCGGATTTAAATCCCTCAGTGGACCAGCGGCACAAACAAGGCCCTGGGGCACTTTTGGAGGGGATGGGAAGCAAAGGCACCGCCTCCCTGGCCTCCAAACCCCGCTGCCTTCCACCTCGGCCCCCTCTGTCCCGAGGGAGTGTCCAGAGCAGGACAAGATGGGCTGTTTCCCCTCACCCCACCCTGTCCCAGCCTCCTCCTCCTCGGAACCTGAGAAAATTCTGGGCTTCCCACAGCTGGGAGAGGGATTTTGCCATCTGACTTGAAAGGCAAGGCCTGACAAGTAGAGGAGCCTGGCACAGATGTGCTGCCTCCTCCAGGCAGGCCCCATGGTGCAGCCTGTGGTGGCCACTGTGCCTGTCATCTGGGGAAAGCACCTTCTCTGGGCCTCTGCCTGCTCTGTGCAGGCACCGCCCTTGGGGGTCCATGGACCCAGCAGACGCCTGGAGATGGCTGGCTCTGAACTCATGGATCAGTTATGATCTCCTATCGAGGTCACACCAGCTTTCCCCAGAAGCCCTCCACGTTAGAGACAGGCACGTCCCAGGGATCGTGGCACCAGGCCCGGCACAGCCCCCGGTCACACGTGCAGCAGACACTTCAGCGCAGAGTAAGGTGGGTCGCTGTACAGTGAAGGGGTGCAAAGACTTGGGGTGTCTGCCCGGGGAATCTCACAGCCAACAGCAGATGGCCCAGGGGCTCCGCTTGGCATGAAAGGACACCATGAGCCAACGGGCTGGTGCCTTCTGCAGACGCAATGAAGCCGAGGGCCTGTCCTCAGTCCATGCTGGCCCGTGGCACTGGCCGCCCAGAGCCTGGGGTCACCGTGCTGAGCTGCCCCCCACAGTTGTGAGTGCCTCTCCCTCTCACCCTCTCTGAACACTCCCTAGTGAACTGGGCGTCCTGGTTTGAATTTGCCTGGCCAGGCTCGGCCTTGTTCCCCGGCAGCCGCTACGCGATGGATTCAGAGTGAGTGAAACAAAACACGGCAGTGTCTCTCCGCCCCTTATTAAATTAAAAATTCTGGCCAGTAAGGGAAACCCCTAAATTTGATTTCCTTTCCTGGGCTTTTGGTGGCGGGGGCAGAGTCTGGAAAAACCGGCAGGAGAGTGTTCCTTGTTGAGTCAAGATGGCTCGGTTTTGTTTTTTTTTTTTTTCCCACTCACAGAATGATCCTTTCTTCCCTGGCAGGCACTTGAGTTTTGTTTATTCTGCTCCAACCCTGAAGTCCCCGACGCGCCTTCTGGGGACGGGGCTCCGCCGTCTTGGAGAGGCCCGTCGGCTTCAAGGGCGAGCTCTGAAAAGGCCACTGCTTTGGGTCTGCAATCACTTCAGTCCCCATCTCGTCGGACCACTGACCCTTCCGGAGAAACCTGCGGGATAATGTCTTTTCCAGGACTGGCCGCTTTTGGGGGGGCTTCAGCCCCGGGTCTGGGACACGTGGGATTCGGGTAGAGGATGATTCGCAAAAACGTCCGGAGGCTGACTAGCACGAGAATCGGTTAGAGAGAATTAAAGGGCTCGCTTTGCGTGGCTGTTTCTTCTCCCCCAAGGTAGGGCCTTCCTGGGGACAGAAGGGCAGACAGACAGGTGGATGGGCGGATGGACAGACGGACAGGCAGGCGGATGGGCACTTCCGCCCGGCGGCCCCAACCGCACAAGGCTCTCGCCGGCGGCCGTGAAATGGAGCCCCTCTCCGGCCTGACCTCCCCAAACGCCGTGTGCAGGAAGGTGGGGGGAGGCTCGAGAGCACCCCCTAATAAGAGCCACATTCTGGGCTGGGCCCGCCGCCCGTGCCCCTCCGTCCAACTGAAAGGCCTTTGTTCGAGGAGATGAGAGCGGGATTGCTTTCGTTTTTCATGATGTTTCACTCAATACATCACTGAGGTCGTTGGCGTGGCCGCAGCCCCTCGGCCCCTCCCCTCCCCTCCCCGGCCCACCACAGCCTCCCGGGGGTCTCCGGGACCCCGATAGCCAGCGGCCCCCTCTACCACAGGCACCCCAGCCGCTTCTCTACCCGGGAAGCCAGGTTCATTCACGCCGCTGCCCTCTGTCCCCCTCCGGCTGCCGCCACTGCAGCTCCTGGGGCTCCCGACGGGAGGGGTTTTGTTCCGGGCCGGGACCTTTGGGCTGCGGCGTGTTCCGACTGTGTTTTGTTTTAATTAAGAGCCGATTTTTTTTTTTTTGAGCCTGTTCCTGAAAATAGTTCCACGTGGGTTTCCTTCAGGCCACAAGGCTTTTAAAATAAAAGCCTTCACAGACAATAAAAATAATGTCAACCCTCACCCCGGAGCCGGGGCTCCCGTCCCCCTGGGCCTCACAGGAGGGGGGATCCCTGGGGCCTGGCCCCGCCTAAGCAGGGGTGCGCAGGGACTCCCCCGACCCCGGGCCTTTCTTGGTGCTGCCCCAGCGGGCATCGTGGGCCCCTGTCCCGGGTCTGTGGCACCCCAGCCCTCCTGCCCCTGCCGCCTCCCATGCCTCGAGAGCTGGGGCACTAATTGCAGCATTTTCCTGCACAACAGAAAGAAAAGAGTAGAAAAACACCCACTTATGTTGTCCCAACACAAGATTCTGACGTGTTCGCAAGTTTATTATATTCTGTTTCTAATCTAAACAGAGCGAGTTCTTGGGAGAAGCGGAAAGCTGGCTTCTAACGGTCCCCCCAGGCTGGCCACCCCCAAATAGCCACCATGGCTTCTACCTCCAAAGGCTTCAAAGCCCCACAAGACTCAAGGGCACCCATCCTGCTTTGGGGGGGCTGCAGGGGACGGAGGGGAGGGGCTGGCGGGGCAGGGCCTCGGGGTCCATGTCCGACTGTCCATGGGCAGCGGCCAGCGAGCGCCTTCCTCCAGCTCCAAGCGATGGGAGGCAGAGGCTTCGGGGTCACTGAAAACAACCGAGCAGGCAGACCCCCAGAACGGCCTTTCTGCACGTGACACTGTCCCCCACCCCCCAAGACAGGCTGGGGCCTCATCCGGCCATGAACACAGCCCCCTGCCTGTCCCCAGCCACCCCACAGCCCATGCGGGCCCTGGTCCCCTCGAGCCCACAGTGCCCTTCACCTGTGGCAGGATTTTAAATGGCTGCTTGGCTTTCTTTACACTTTGTCCATTTTCAGGCAATTAGAGCCCAAAAGCTGACACAAATAACCGTGAGCTCTGTGAGGCCTCAGTGCATTGGATGCCTGCCCTGGAACCTTCCAGCGTCGTCCCAGGACTGCAAGGGGGGCCAGCAAGGGGACATCCTGCAGACTCAATCTGTCCCCCTGACTCGAGTTTCAAGCGCCAGCCCCGGCAGCAGGGACAGGCCTGTGGCCTCGTCGCCTCTCTGGCTTCACAGAAGCTCTAGGAATCGGAGCCAGACGCTTGGACATGCCCTGAGAAAGGAGGCCCGGCCCACCTGGGGGGCCCAGCACCCCCAACTCTCCCTGGGCTCCTCCTTCTGGGGCATTCGCTCACCCGGTGGCCTGGCCATGGGGGAGTGCCCCTCCCCGGACCAGAAACGGGCCAGACGCGGACCCTCCATATCCCCCCTGCTCCCCCACACACCGTGCCAGATGCAGAGTTAGAGACCATCTCAGCTTCTGGAACAATCTTCAAACGCATCTCCATGGCTTACGTTAAGAGAGTGGATAGGTAATAAGTATCGCATGTGCCGGCCCAAAATCAGCACACCCAGGGCCCTTTCTCACATCAGGGACTCAGCCCAGTGACGCAGAGGCCCGGCTTCCGGAACCTTCTCCACACACGCTTCACCTGCCCCCAGTCGCTCCCTGGGGGGTTCACAGAGAAGGCTCCTTGCATCCCCCCCACCCCATGGGAGCGCCCATGGAATAGGGACACGTAGGGAGTGAGGAAACGTGGCCCCGGCCCCCAGCCCTCGGGGAGGCCAAGCGGCCCCTCCATGTCCTTCCGAGGAAGAGACTCTCCAAGCCGGGTCCTGAGGGAGGAATTAAGACCTGTCACCACATGGCCACGCAAAGGACCCCCCCGGACAGCCAGGCCACGGCACTGCCCACGAACCAGCCCGCGCCTGATGGGGCTCCCCGCTGTGCCGGGAGAGGCTGCCACAGCCCAGAGAACGCACAGGCGCCCAGACCAAGTCACAGGGCAGGTGTGTGGCCCCACAGACAGACAGGCTGCTGAGCGGTGGGGGAGCTGGCCCCCCATGATGCACCCACATCCCAGCACAGTCCCCGGTCAGCAGCAAGGCTGACGGAGGCTCGTGGCCAAGGCCCTGTCTGCCACTGGCCGGCTGCACCCCCACGCTCGGAACCCTTGCTGGGACTCTTCCGACTTGTGGGCCTCAGAAACCTCAGGCCCAACTCGGCCACACAACTGCACATACACACACTCACGTAGCCCTCGCACACTGGCGGAGACAATGCACAGGTTCAAACTTGTCCTCACACACCAGAGGAGACTCACACCCACCCTCGCAAACTGAGACCCTGCACACATACACACCCAACTTCATACTCCAGAGGAGACCCTGCAGGCACACACACGTGCTTTCACACAGCAGCAGACCTGTACGCACATGCACGCCCTTACACACCGGCAGAGATGCTGCAGGTACGCCCTGGAACACCAGCCGACAACCTGTGGGTGATCATACCACCGTCCATACCAGCAGAGATCCTGCACACATCCGTGTCTGCCCTCACACACCAGAAGGGAACTTACACACATGCACACACACCCTCATATACCGGTGGAGACCCTGCACACACGCGTGCCCACCCTCACACACCTGCAGAGGCCCTGCAGGCACCTGTGCATGCCCTTGCACACTGGCAAAGACCTGGACATGGGGGCTCTGGTGCTCACATCCCACCTACTCCAAGTTGGCAACAAGGGTCCCCAGAAGCGGCTCACAGAACCCGCAACGGGGACCCTCTGAGCACACACCACATACCGGCCAGGCGGGCAGTGGCGCATGCACAGCTGGCAACACTGCTTTCCCACTTTGCCCCCATTCCCAGTCGGCTGTGTTTTCGTAGTGGGGTCTGCGGGCAACCCCAGGCCCAGAGGGGCTCCTGCCAGGCAAACTCGCTCCCTGCTCTTCCTGCCCCGACATTGCTCAGCCTCAAGCGAGTGGCTGCAGGAACAGCCCAGCCTCGAGAACGAGGGGGTGATCAGAAAGGTGAGCCACTGTCCTCGGGGCCAGCCCCAAAACGCATGTTCCACAGAACCTTCTAGATGGCTCAATTTTCAGCACTCTGAGCAGGTCTAAACCACCTTTCAGGGGTGCTTGTTTTCACAGGGCTCTGCTTCGTGTGTGTGGGGTGAGTTCATGTGTGTGCACATGAGTGTGTGCACGTGAGTGAGTGCATCACACAAGTGCATGAGTGTGTGAGTGTGTGAGCGTCTGGAGGTGTGTGAGGTGTGTGTGTGCATGGGTGCACGTGTGAGTGCATCATGAGTGTGAGTGTGTGAGCATGTGTGAGACGTGTGCATGGGGGGCACGTGTGAGTGAGTGCATCGTATGAGTGTGTGAGTTTGCGTGTGTTGAGTATGTGTGGATGTGTGTGAGCTGTGTGTCCATGGGGGCATGTGTGAGTGTGTGAGCATGTGTGTGCAGATGTGTGTGAGACATGTGCATGGGGGGCACGTGTGAGTGAGTGCACTGTACGAGTGTGTGAGTGTGTGAGCTTGTGTGTGTTGAGTATGTGTGGATGTGTGTGAGACGTGTGTGTCCATGGGGGCATGTGTGAGTGTGTGAGCATGTGTGTGCAGATGTGTGTGAGACGTGTGCATGGGGGGCACGTGTGAGTGAATGCACTGTACGAGTGCGTGTGTGAGCTTGTGTGTGTTGAGTATGTGTGGATGTGTATGAGGTGTGTGTGTCCATGGGGGCATGTGTGAGTGTGTTGCAAGTGCACACCGGCAGGCACGCACATGTGCATACATGCTGTGGACACACACGCACACTCACTCACTCGCAGAGCCCCTGACTGGGTTCCTGGCACCCCAGAGCCACAGCTGCCTGGAGCCCAGGACTGGGGGGAGGGGCCCATGGGCCTCACCTGGGACCCAGGTGCATCTTTCCTCCCAGGTCTCAAAGGAGAAAATAGGAAGTTGAGCCACCTGAGGACAGTGAGCCAGGGGTGCCGTGGGCCCCTGAGGGGACGTACCAGCGATGGCTCAGCCGCTCTAGGCGGAGTCCGAGTCCCGTGGCCCCTGCAGCCCCCCGGTCCCTGCTGCTCAGACGGGGCTGGGGAGACGGAGGGCAAAGGGCACTTTCTGGCTGGGTCACTCGCAATCCTTTCCAAGAGAGGTGGGAAATATCCGCCACGTGGGACGTTCCTGAGGAAAGCCACATGGGCAGGAGGCAAGTGGCTGCCTGGGCCTGTGCCCCCAGCCGCGAGCCCAGACGCCACGTCCACTCGTACCCGGTGGACTGAGACAGGGGGACCGGAAGGCACTGGAACAGGAAGGGCTCGGCGGCTTTCCTCCTCTCCAGCCAGCTCCTGGCCACCTCGGCCTAAGCGTGCAGGGCCCTGGTTTCAATCGGCGCCCTCTTGCCATGGTTTGATTTAATTTCCCTGGTTGCCGCATCTGTGTTGTGAAACATCCTTAAACCCCGGACAGCTGGAGGCTGCACTCCCCGAGATCGGACGGAGAGGGAAGGGGTCGGAATGAATTATTCCAAGAGCACTTTGGCTGCAGAGGTCGTGGCGGAAGCACGTAGAGCAGGAAGGCCACGGAGGGGTGACAGGACTGAGCCCCGCAGAAGGGCTTCTTCGCACGTGTGCCGGGGGTTGTCCCCTATGCCCCCCCAGGCGTGTGTTTCCGGAAGGCTGGGTCCTCACGGGCCTCCCCAACCTGCTCTGTTCACCTTGCGGGGGTTGTGGACCCTGAGCCCTGGTGCTCCCGGGGCATCAGGGCTGGAGGCCGAGCCTAACGGCACCTTGTCATCTGCATTCCGCTATCACCCGTTTCTCTGCCAAGGCGCTGGTGGGGGGCGCTCGGTGACAGGCTCCAGGTCTGCGTCCGAAGCAGCCGGGGCCCTTCCCCAGTGCTGAGGGTGAGGCTCTCCGAGGCCTGCGGTGCCAGGGGCCGAGTCGCCACGTCCTCCAGGCAGAGCAGGGCAGGGGCTGCCGAGCCGGGGTGACGGAGGAGCCCCTAGGGGGCAGAGTTCCCAGAGAGAGAGAGACGGGGGCCTGCTGCCAAGGACGCCCCGTCTCCCTGCCCCCCATCACTAGGCAATCCTCCCTGTGGACGCTGACGTGGGAAGGTCTCAACCCACGTGCTGGCAAGGAATAAACACAACAGGTGAACGTGTGCTGGGAGTGGGGGCCTCACTGGGCCCCCCGCGGGCCAGCCTTCTCCCCAGGCCCTGGGCTCTAGCTCAGTATCTGGGTGAGGACCTTGCACCCCATCTGCTCATGCCAGCCGGGCTCCCAGGATGCTCTCCCAGGCTCTCAGCCAGGCCTGGCCTTGACCCCATGACCCCCAGGAAGGCCTGGCCTTGACCTCATGACCCCCAGGAAGGCCTGGCCTTGACCCCATGACCCCCAGGAAGGCCCGGCCTTGACCCCATCACCCCCAGGAAGGCCTGGCCTTGAATCCCGTGATCCTGGGGGAGGCCTGGCCTTGGCTCAGCACCTGCCTTGGGGCCCAGCATCCCAGCAGCCCCGGGGCCTCCAGGGAGCCCAGCCACACTGTCCGGGGGATGTGGCCGCAGGGTGGACAGGCTCACGGTTGGCCCCCGATGCCGAGATGATGATGCCTGGCCCCCAGGGGTCCCCTGCACCCAGCCGTGGAGCAGAGAGGAGGCGTCGCCAGGGAAGGCAGAGGCAGCGTGGGGAAGCCGGAGGCTTGGTGCTCGGCACCAGCAGCCGGGGCATGCCTGGAACGGGCTCCCCGTGGCCATGTGTGGCAACTGCCCAGGACAGGGTCCCTGGCGAGAGCCTGGACTGAAGGCTGTGGCCCAGGGCCCGGACGCCCCACGGTCAGCCGTCATCTGAGGGTCACGGTGGCAGCCGGAGCTGTGGTGGTGCACGCTTGGACGGCCGCCGGCCTCCCCTTTATCCATGTAGACGCGTCCCAAGGCCCCGTGCTCCCTGCCTGATGGAATATCGACCGCGGGGAGCAAAGCCTGGCCACCGCTCCTGCAGCCTGCTGTGGGCGCTATCGTTTGTCATCCACCCTGTCCTGCTGGGTTTGCTCAGGAGCAGGGGTGTTTGCTCTCCCCGTCACCTCGCCCTCCCCTTCCGCGGGTGCTGGGGGCATGTCTGCAGCTCCCTGGGGACCTGGAAGAGGCCGCCCGCCCTACCTGCATCGTCACCCCCAGAGATCCACGTGGGGAGCCGCCTCCTAGTCACGCACCACGCACAGTCATGTCCTCGCAGGGTGACGGGGGAGGTCACGGGGCAGCAGCTCAGCCGAGGTCACACAGCTGGGAAGCAGCCGAACAGAGCCAGGGTCCGAGCTGAGGCCCGTGTCCTTCAGCCCAGCTGCTGCTGCCCAGGAAAGAGCAGGTCGCAGGGGACGTGAGCCAGCGAGGGGCTGGGGCCGGGGCCAGGGGTGCAGCGGAGGGAGGGGCCCTCCACCGGAGCAGTACAGGACCACTGTGGGGCATCTGCAGGGGCTCCCACAACCAGGGTTGGGGGACCAAGCCCCACTTGGGAGTCAAGGCTGGGAGGTCAAAGGGTGCAGGGATGGCCACAGGGGCCCCTCTCCGGGCCCACCATGAGGGCGGCTCTCACTCCCCATTGGCGTGGGCAGGGGACAAGCACCGCCATCATGAAACACCCCGGCCTTCTGACGAACACTTAGATGCACATCTACGTGTGAAACTGGGAGCCTGTCGCTGAAACTCCCCCACTCATCATTTGTGGGTTTAAAAACAAAATAAAATGAAACATTGACAGGTGAAGGGAACCCCTGAAGAAACTAAACGCTCTCAAGGGGAAACAATAACTCCGAGACTCCCGAGCCTGGGTGCCCCGAGATGGGGCCCGACGGGTGCAGAGGCCTGAGCCCACAAACCAGGGCTCCCAACAGGGCTCGAGCCCTGTCTGGAGACGTTTCTGGCTGTCACCCCCGGGGGAGGGGGCTACGGGGCGCAGAGTGGTGGAGGCCCCAGTAACCCCAGCCTCACGCCAAGGAATCGCCCAGAACAAAATGGCCACAGTGCCCAGGGCGGGAGACCCTGGTCTAACCCTGCCCACTCTCCTGGGCCACTGCCCCCGCCCCGCACCCCATCAGCCCCATTGGAGCTGGGCTGTGTGCTCCAGGACCCCACCCGGCCCCCCTTCCTTCCCTCCCACGAGCACTTACTGAGGAGCCACCACGTGCCAGCTGTGGGCACGGCCGCGGCCACCCCAGCCCAGGGCCCACACGATCCCACTGGGACTCGGCAGTGGTGCCCCCCATCCTTCCCCTGCCCTTCTCTAGCCCCCCACCTCTGGCCACCCTCCCCCGTGGCCCACCCAGGACAGGTGGGAGGGGCTGGGGGCAGCGGAGGGTGCAGCTCCGGAGTGGGCATGGCAGCATGGCCGGCCCAGACCCTCTGTGCAGCCCGGACACCCCGACCTCTCCAGGGGCTATGGCCTTGGGGAACAGTGAGCCCAGGCTGTGCAGGCACGTGAGGAGCATACAGGGAACAGCGTGGGCCGGGACCCCCATCCCCGCCACAAGCCCACCAGCCCTGTAGGTCAGTCCCCAGCTGGGTTCGGGGTGCCAGGGGGCCAGCTGGAAGTCCCCCACAGTTCCAGGCACAAGAGTGGGGCACCCAGGGCTGAACCATCCGCCAGGGGGGCCTCGGCCAGCCCCCAGGGCCCCTTCCCTCCAGGAGACCCCCTTCGCTGCCTGTCCCACCAGGGAGAGGCCAAGGCCATGGGCACCAGAGCCCAGGGTGGCCTGTAGAACATGGGGGGCTGCGGACCCTCGAGAAGCACTAACTTCCGGCTTGCCCAAAAGGCTTCGCGGCCGGTGGGCATCTCCCAGGCTGGAGGACCCCACCCTGCAGGAGGGGGCCGCGTTGGGGCTCCCCGGGCAGGTGGTCTCGGGACCCGGCCCCCGTGTCCCCAGCCACCCTGGGTGTCCTGCAGCTGCGATGGCGAGGCTGCCCTGACCGGGCCGTAGAAGTGGGCGGCCTGCACCCACCCCCAGGCCCGCGCACCCTGTTTATGAGCCAACGGGCCTCCCGGCTCACCCGCCTGGTACGGGGCAATCACCTTACATTTTATTTGAGAAAAACTTTTACAGCAGCAAATAATATTCGTGACCCAATAAAATCGACGTGCGGTGGCCCCAAGGCCAGTCACCAGGGACGGGCGATGGATCCTCAGGCTGAATTTCAAGCATTTTCTAAAAGAGGGAATTTGGTGTCCAAGAGGAGCTCTATTCCGTCCCCGCTGCCCTTTGTCGGTGGGAGAAAGCCGGGACAGCTCCAGGGTCTGTCTAATCCTTAAAGTCATGCCCTGAATCCAACTTTTTCTTGAAGTAAAACCTTTTTTGGGGTTCCCCTCTAAATTCACCCAAAAAGGAAAAAGGAGAGAAAGAACTAAAGAAAAAAGGAAGAAAACCATAAACTTCCCCAGATCGTCAGCTGGATCCTGGCGCAAGTTCTAGCCAAGTCTCTTCTGTTTCCTTCCTACCTGGATGAGACCTCAATCAGCCCCCGAATTATCCTCACTGACCTTTCTCAATCGGGGCGCCGACCTCACAGCCGCTCAGTGGCTTTTCTTTAGGCTGCGCCTTTCCAGGGGAGCCCATTTCAGGCCCTGATTTACCCTGTGGGGTGCAGCCCCCAGGGGTGGCCTGTGAGTGAGTCATGGCCGTGCCCTGGGTTGGGGTCTGTGGGGACAGAGAGAAGCCCCTGGTCGCTTGCCGGGTCGCGGGGCCTCTGCAGCCCACGGCGGGAGGAGGCTTAGGAGCTGGGGGTGACCGGCAGGTATCGGGGCAGCAGATGGAAGGCCACCCCAAAGCAGAGACCCGGCCCACAGGGTGTTTCTGTGCTGTCCTGACCTGCACCCCACCCGGCTCCCCA
>PVKY010002010.1:0-27990 GCA_004027775.1 Bradypus variegatus | reverse complement strand
AAGCTCCTCACAATTCTTCCAGAATCTTCCCCTTATCCATTTAAAAAGCCATTTCAACAGGTTTGGTATTTACAACACAGCAGCAACCCATTTCTCTAGTACCAAAATCTGTTCCAGTTTGCTAAAGCTGCTGTTATGCAAAATACCAGAAATGGATTGGCTTTTATAAAGGGGATTTATCAGATTGCAAATTTACAGTTCTGAGGCCATAAAAATGTCCAAACTAAGGTATCAATAAGATGATACCTTCACTGAAGAATAGCTGATGGCATCTGGAACACCTCTGTCAGCTGGGAAGTCACGTGGCTGACGTCTGCTGGTCCTTTGTTCCAGGGCTGCATTTCAAAATGGCTCTCTCTAAAATATCTCTGGGCTTATCACTGTCTTAGCTTCTCTCAGCTCTCTGCTTAGTTCTCTTGGGGAGTTTCTAAGCATCTGAGGGTTCTCTCTTAGCTTCTCTGGGGCAAGCTCTGGGCCTCATCTCTTAGCTTAGCATCTCCAAAAGGCATTCTGTCTGCATCTCCCAGATGCAGACCTATTTGGGTTTGTGTCAGCTCTTAGCTTCTCCTGGGGCAAACTCTGGATTACATATCTTAGCTTCTCTCCAAGATGTCTCTCTCAGCTTCTCTGAGTTCCTTCTTTCTGTGTGCTCTCTTAAAGGACTCCAGTTAAACTAATCAAGACCCACTCTGAATGGGTGGGTTCACACCTCCATGGAAATAATTTAATCAAAAAGTTGCACTCCACAAGATTGGAGTAAAAGCTCATGGCTCTTCTGGGGTCCATAACCACTTCACACTGGCACAGGTATCTAATTTGTTGCTGTACTTTTGTTCATAGCGTCCTCTTACAGTTCTATTTATTTCAGTGGGTCAGTAGTAATGCCCCCTTTTTCATTTGTGATTTTAGTCATTTGCGTCCTCTCTCTTTTTCCTTTGTGACTGTAGCTAAAGATTTGCTATTTTGTTGATCTTTCCAAACAATCAAGTCTTGGTCTCATTGATTGTCTCTATTGTTTTGTTACCCTCTAGTTCATGTATCTCAATTCAAATCTTTTGTTATTTCCTTCCTTCTGTTCGCTTTGGCTTTTCTTTGCTCTTATTTTTCTAGAACCTCCATTTTTGAGGTTAGGTCTCTGATTTGAGATCTCTCTTTTCTTTAAATGTAACATTTAGAACTATAAACTTCCCTCTCAGTACTGCCTTTGCCACTTCCCGTAAGTTTGGGTATATTGTGTTTTCATCTTCATTTGCCTCAAGGTATTTCCTAATTTTCCTTGTGATTTCCTCTTTGACCCATTTCTTGCTTAAGATTAAGAACGCTTTCTAATTTCCACATATTTGTGAATCTTCCAGTTCTCCCTCTGTTACTGATTTCTAGCTTCATTCCACTGTGATCAGAGAAGATACATTTTATGATTTCAATCTTTTTTGAATTTACAGACTTATTTTGTGACCTAACATATGGTCTATCCTGGAGAATAACCTATGTGCACTAGAGAAGAGCATGTGCTCTGCTGCAGTTTGGTGAAGTGTCCTAAATAGGTCCATTTGTTCTAGCTGGTTTATAGTATGGTTCAACTGTTCTATTTCCTTATTGATCTTCTGTCTCAATGTCTGCTGGTCTTAACTTTCAGCCTCTGCCTGGTGAACGAGTTCCACGAGTTTGCTGGAAGAGGTGGCTTCCCTTCTGTTCTATCAGAGGGACCTCTTCCCAGGTGTTCTGTGGGTTGCTCTGGGGCTGGAAGCAGGCTCCCTTCCCAGGGGTTCCCATCAACTTTCTCCAGGGCATTAACAAAGATTTACCGAATGAGGTCACCCCTGCCCTCACCTCCATCTTCAGCAGAACTCCCTGCTCCTCCAGTCACATTATTTATCCTTTCCCAGGTGCAGCTCTGCACTCCTGAGACCCCAGTGCCCTCCCAAGAGTGTGGAATAGGGGAAAGAAATGCTTTCAGGGGCTTATTTCTTGCCCTTTCTCTGGAGATGAAACCAAGGCCGCCTCCTTCATCAGGCAGCCCCCAGGGCTGAGGCCTTCAGGTAGGTAAGTATGTCCAGGTGCACATTTTGCACCTGCCCCAGGTTAGCTGAGAACATGAGGCCCATCACCTCACCAGCAGGACTGGATGATTTATCCCATCTTCTGTTCCTTTTCTGACAACGCTGCTGCTTCATTAGCTCCTCAATTTGTCCCTTCTGGCTTGGCTAAAATCAGCACCACTTACATGCACACGTGTATAAATCCTTCCTCAAAAGTCTTTCAGCTTAGACTTATTAGAAGCCAGAATAGAAACCTTTTCTGCCTTCAATTTAATTCTATCCCACATATTCTTCCAACCCCTCAGTCCCTTTTATGAGGTTCAAATACTTGAAATCCCATAAAGAGTTTCAAGAAAGAACTCTTAATTTTCTTTGTCTGAATTCAGGCTCAGCCCCCATCAAAAGAGCATCCTAAATATGGGCAGGGGAGGGAGTGGAGGCAGAGGGATGAGGTTGTCCGATGTGGCTGCTGAGCCCAGAGACCGTCTGCAACTGGCCCAAGGTCACACGGAAAATTCTAGACTGGGACCCATGTCTTTCTGGCACTTGGCTCAATTCTTTCTACCCAGCTGCCTTTGCACATTCACGAAGATTAAGATTCCTGCCACAACTTCCCAACCTCAGCATGCAGCTGGTTCTATGGAAGGAAGACCAGAAATTCCTGGGTCAGGGCTTTTCCCCAAAGACCAGGCAGAGCTCCAAGGGGCTTGCCTAGGGAGGGTGGTACTCACAACAGGACACCTGTCATCGGGAGACCTGGCCGGGCAGGCCTTTCTGTGCCCCTGCAGTCAGCTGCTCCCAGACCGGATGAGTCAGGGACACTGGACAGGAAGGCCACAGGTGAGGGGTCAGGTCAGAGCTCAACAAACCCCAGCAAGTTCTCTGGAAATCCAACTTTTGAGGGATAGACAGATATTTGCGAAGCTGCTGCCCCAAGTTTCCCAGCCCTGGCATTTCATCTGCTCTCTCATTCACTTGACAATTATTTGCCAATTGGGTCTCCCATGCAAAGTCCCAGGAGCTGGGTGGTAGGGACAGTGGGGTCCTCAACATGGTCCCAGCCCAGCCCGCAGCCCAGGGGAGGAGCTGGGCACCCTGTGCAATGAGCCACTCTCAGAATGTACACAGGGAGGTCCTCACAAAGGGTCTCAGGGCCAGCGGGACAGCTGTGGGCTGCTCGAGGAGGAGAGAGGGCGAGGGAAGCTTCTGGAAGGATAGCACTGGCTTTCCAAGGAAGGTAGGATTGAACAATGGGGAGACGGCGAAGCTGTTCTGAAAACAGGGTGCAGCTTGTGCAGATGAGCAGGGTGGGGCAGGGACACACAGTTGTGTTTGAGGCTGGAAACAAGGCTGGGCAGGGAGAAGCCAGCTGGGAAGTGAGGAACTTCTGAGACCTCCACACAAGTCCCTGAGACGTAGACGCCATTGTCGGCATTACCACCTGCCCTCGTGATCACGGGGTGGGGTAGTTCTAACCCAGGTCTTGATCAGCCATCACCCTCCACTCAGGGGTGCTGTCCACACTGCAGAACAAAGGACCTGGGGCTGGAGGAGGAGCACAGCGTCTGATCCCACTGAGACGGAAAAACCTCACAGAGCCCCTGGCCTCTCCGATCACAGATTTTTAGTCCCCCAGATCGAAGGGACGACCGAATCGGGGTCCTGGGCTGCCTCCTCATTAAGGAGCAATCCTGCTAAGAAGGGAGATTCCTGGACCACTGCCTACCCCAGGCACAGCCCCCCGGCCTCCTCCGAGGGGGAGCCGCCTGGGATTCTGACATTTCGACCTGCCGAAGCTGACCAGGGGAAAGCACTGCACAGGGCTGGGTGGGGGCTGTCTCCATGGCTCCCTCTGACTCCAGTCTGGCCTGGGTTTCCCTCGAGCTGCCCATTACTCTAAAAAGACAAGTGCTTCTGAAAACACCTTGAGATAATTTCTGCAGCTCTGACATGAAGACTTGGAGGTAAATCTTAAAATAGTGGCTCATCTCCAAGGAGGCCTGATTGTTCTTTTCCTGTAGATCTCTTTCTCCCCAGAGGTGGGAATCAAAAGGATGGGTGAGGGCTGGGATTTGGAATGTCAGGTCTCCTTGGGCCAACACAAGGGCCTTTGTCCATTGTAAGAACTCGCATAGTCAACTTGTCAAAAGGCCTCTACAGCTGAAAAGAGGTTTGGAAACCCCAACTGGGGTAAGAGACCCAGTTCAGGGACAGCCACCTGGTGCTGGGCCCCTGGCCAGGTGGGGCGGAGAACTCAGAGGGGGTAGAGAAGGGAAGGGCAAAGGTGCAGCAGCGTGGCTTGTCCCCAGCGTTGCCAAGAAGGTGCGGGCTCCAGGGGGGCAGGAGCTGGGAGTCAGCACGGATGAACGCAGCGAAGTTTACTTACATCCTAGAGGCAAGGGATCAAACATGCCTCTCGGAGCAGCAGGGAAACTGATCTTTGCGAAAACGGACCAGACAAATGGCCAAGGGCTCCTCCTTAGAATGTTCCGGTCACTGCTGCAGGCTCTGAGACACGGGCCAGGCCCTTGTCAGGGGGAGATAGAACGGAGGCTGCTGGGCTGGTCTGTGCCCCAGACAGGTTTCTGCTAGGTGGCATTTGGGCAAAACCCAAAACTTGCCCATAAAATTGGCCACGGGCCCTAAGGCCAAGGGCAGGTGGGCGGGGAGGAGGGAGATGGTGGCTTGGCCCCCGTGTCCCTGGGTGTGCCAGTTTGAATGTGTTGGCCCAAGGACACCTGACGATCCAAATCCCAGCCCTCAACCATCCTTTTAATTCCCACCTCTGGGGAGAAAGAGACCTACAGGAAAATAACAATCAGAGCCCCCTGGAGATGAGCCACTATTTTAATGTCCCCCCAAATGACATCTTTGATGTAATCTTGTGTGGGCAGATGTATTAGTGTTGACTAAATTGAGTGTTTCCATGGAGATGTGACCCACCCAACTGTGGGTGATGACTCTGATTGGATAGTTTCCATGGAGGTGTGGCCCCTCCCATTCAGTGTGGGCCTTCATTAGTTCACTGGAGCACTGTATAAGCTCAGAGAGAAGGAGCGAGCTTGCTACAGCCAAGAGGGACACTTTGAAGAATGCACAGGAGCTGAGAGAGGAAGTGCAGTTTACAGAGACATTTTGGAGATGGCTTTGAAAGCAGATTCTTGCTCCAGAGAAGCTAAGAGAGGACAAACACCCCAAGTGCAACTGAGAGTGACATTTTTGAGGAACTGCAGCCTAGAGAGGAACATCCTGGGAGAAAGTCATTTTGAAATCAGAACTTTGGAGCAGACGCCAGCCACGTGCCTTCCCAGCTAACAGGTTTTCTGGACACCATTGGCCATCCTCCAGTGAAGGTACCCGATTGCTGATGTGTTACCTTGGACACTTTATGGCCTTAAGACTGTAACTGTGTAACTAAATAAACCCCATTTATAAAAGCCAATCCATTTCTCGTGTTTTGCAGCATTAGCAAGCTAGAACACTGGGGACGGCTGCCTCTGTGCCGAGTGTCCGGTAGAATCGATGTCCAGGGGACATGGGCAGTAGAGCAGCCACCTGACCCTCCAGGAGGGGAAGACAGCAGGCATGAGGTTTTCAGGGGAAGGGAAAGCTGGAGGAAGCAGCTCCAGGTGAACAGCTGGGAATCTTCTGCAGCTACCCGGGGTGGTGGGGGGCCAGGGGATGGCAGAGAGTGAAGGTGAGGGAACAAAAGGTGCAAGGACAGAAAAGCACAAAGGGCTAAGGACGCGTTGTCAGCAGTGAAGGGACCTTGGGTGAAAGCAGCTCCCCTATTAGCAGCTGGGTGGCCCTGACAGGCTTCTCAGCCCTAGAAGCCTTGTTCTTCTCCTCCGCAAAACGGGGACAGTGACAGCACTGAAGTGGTGGGACCACCACTGGGACAGATTTAAGAGCACTGGGTGTGGTCCTGGCATTGAGCAGCCCATTAAACGTGAGCTCTCACTGTCACGATCTAGATGACCTGTGCCACCTCCTCTGGGAAGCCATCCTGGCTTCACACCCTGCTGGGATTTGGTGCTCCTCAGAACCCCATGTCAGTCCCCACCCCACCGCCTGTCACAAGCTTAAATGTCTGCCAGGACGATGGCTTCAAAGCCCAGTCCCCGCCAAGCCCCTGAGCCCTGCCAGTTCTGCCCAGGAGGAGCAAGGGTCTTAGAGGGACAAGAAGGGCATGGAGCAGTGAGAAGACGGTGCAGCCTGGTGGACAGAGCAGGGCCAAGAGAACAAAGGGGGCAGAGAGAGGGAAGGAGGCCCAGCGGCCCACCCAGGGGTGCCCAGAGGCCTGGGTAGTGGGTCAGAGCAGCAGGGAGAGGGGCCTGCAGAGGCGGCCCCAGGGCATGTCTTGCCTCCCCTCTGGGGCCCACAGCCATGGAGCTGTGGGGGGCCACAGGGAGGAGGAGAGGGCAGATGTGATGCTGGGGAAGACGAGGGCAGCCTGGGGGGAGGGGAGGGCATCATGGAGAAGGAACTGGGCTTCACCCTCTGCAGGGGTCTCTCGACGCTGTTCCCACCCCAGCACCCCGACCTTGAGGCCTTCATCAGTTTGCACAAGGCTCCAGGGGGAGCTCAAGGAACAGGGGTCAGGGCTAATGAACCAGGCCGGAGAGCCCTCGGTCCCTGCAGGGCGAGGGCACAGCCTGCTGCAGAGCCCGGGGAGAGGAGCAGCGGACAGGGGGCGAGCGAGTGAATGCAGACACGGGGTGCAGCATGCAACATGCTCTGACACCCGCTGCACTCCACACCATGGGCACAGACCCAAACAGGCACCCATAGCACGTGCCCGCCAGGGTAGTGTCCACCGCCAGAGGGGGCTTGGCACTGCCACAGTAATCAGAAGGGGCTGGAGTCCTTCCCGCATGCAGTGGGCAGTGGGCAGACTGGCCAGATGGCCAGCGAGGCCGGGGCAGCCCCAAATGAAATCTCAACGACCCACCGGACGTCCAGGTAGCTCCCAGCCTCCCCCATCTGACCTACAAACAGCACAGCTTTTGCACTGTTTTGATATTCACGGATTTTCCAGGAATGCAATTAGCACACAAATGAAGGAATGAAAGTGCTTCCTTAGGTCCAGGACTTCACCAGGAGCTGCTCGCCATTGCCGAGAACTTGCCACGCCAAGGGACAGCCACCCTGGTCTCCGGCTGCAGGACCAACCCTGCAGCTGGGGTGACTTTATGCAGATGGGTTCAGGCCCCTGGTAGGTGTCCAGCCCACCCTCCCGGGGGCACTTCCTTTCGCTACGGATTCCTTTATACGACAGCTAGGACATTGTGTTGAGGTTTAAAAATGATGAGTGGACGTTAGTTTGTGTCATCTACGGATTTCGTTAGAGGATGATGAAGGGAGGCTGTGTGATATGGGTTGTAAAGGGGCCGTGGCTCTGCTGTGGTTTTGAGCCACGGGACAGGGATGCCAGTGGAAAGGAGTGTGGTAAGGGTCCCAACAGAGGCAGGCTCCGGAGCTTCTGCCCTTCTACAGGGGACAGAGTGAATCCCAAATGCCCAGCCTGGGAGGGTGGGGACATCTGTGTGTCTGGCATAGGCCTGGCCACACATCCATCATGGGACACGCTTCCTGACAGCCACACCTGCCCCTAGTGAGTCAGCACACCTGGGGGCCACCTCTAGAGCAGCCGTCCACCTGGTGGAAGAGGGAGAAGGCCATGAGGCAATCTCGGGGGCCCAGAGGGGTGTGGGCAGGGCTGGCTGGGGTGAGCCACAGAGCAGCACGTGGCAATGCAGACCAAGCACGTGGAAAGATGCACATGACAGCACCCAAGGCAGCCTTGGCAAGGCTGCAGCATCTTGGGACACAGACGACCAATGTCCCTGGGGACAGCAGGACTAAAGCCCGACATGGGCCCCAAGTCACCGGGGACAAGTGTAAGAACAGTGACCCAAAGGGCTGCGACACAAAAGACACCCCCTTTGCTCTTTCCCTAGCATGCCAGTTATGTTCTGTGATTCAGGAATAAACTTCTAGAATGATGATAGGAGGAAAAAAAGGGAAGAGGGGAACACAGAACAAAAACAAGCACCACAGAGAAACACCACGAACACCTTCAGCAGACCGAGGGCTGTGGCCATCGCAGGAGAGAATGGCCCAGCCGGCTGGCACACCAGCCGGCTCGCATGATGGAGCCCGTGACACATACACAGCCCGGAACCCCACACGGACACGGCCCCCCCACACTGGACACAGCTCCCTCAGGCCTGCAGAGGGACAGGGCAGCATGGAACCAGCTACATCTTTTGGCAACTTATTCTGGAAATCATCTCTGAGAAACCAGCCCCCCGCTGTCTGACTGCTACCTAACTCTGGGGAAAACAGGATGCTGTTTGCTCGTGAAGGCTCATTTTTAAAGCTCCTAAAGGGACACTCAGTGCTGATGACCCCATCAGCCCACTCTAAGTAAATGAAATAGGTGAGGATTTTGGGTTTCCCTGGGGATTTTCTCGTTCCACTAGCAAATACAAAGGACACCTGTGTTGACTTAATGTCATCATCTATGTTTCATTGGAAGAAGAACACTTTACAGCCCAAATGCCAGAAAAACAGAATGCATCTTTAAAACCACATCTATTTTATTTCACAGCAGGTGGCATCTCCCAAACAGGTATATTTTTAAAGGATCCTCTCACCACACCAACATGGATTTTTTACATTCACATGCACCGCACACACATTAACCCTCAAAATACTGCATCAAGAAATGTCTGCAGTCGCCACCCCCTATCCATCATATATACATATCTAAAGCATAACATGCAGCATTCCAGCTGGAAACCTAGCAACGGTATCCAAGTGGCTGTAGTCAGCTAATCAGACACCAAACGCACACATCGACTCAATGTGCTTCGTTCTGAAAAACAAAAACCTCTTTGCTGCTCGCTCCACAGTTGTGAAGGACAAGATGTAGGAACACAAACCTTGCTTGGTGGAAGAGGAGCAACCCATGTCATTTAATCCATCGGAAGTGCATGTCCCCACCACGCCAGCCAGAAGCAAAAATAACAAAGATCGTAAGAAACCGCTATCCCCGTCCAGAGCTGATCAGCTCGCAACATGCTGAATATTTGCACGGCTGTTTCGGAGGCGCGTCCTCCAGCTCTCCACCAGCCCTGCTTCGGGGGACCTCCATCCCAGAAAAGCCATTGACAGTGCTCTATGGCAAAAGCTTGTGAAACCTGCTGTGCTCATTCACTTGGTCACAGCCAAACTGGGGGGGTTAGCATCAGCGTTCACCCCTGCTTTCAAATGGCTAGCAAATAAAATAACCAAATGGATCACACATTTAATTTTTTAAAGAGGAAGAAAATCACAGAATCGATTCGCAGCAACCTGCGTGCCACCAGATCGTGAACAGAATGCTTCACGGCAAGATGGAATTTCTCTTTTAAAGAGATAGGCGGATCCACTTGGCATTCCGGCTCCACTCGGGCGTCTGCCGAGCTCGGAGGCTCATTAGTCACTCCGCTGTGTTTCCACGTGCTGACGGGCCTCCCCCCAAGTCCACATCCGAGCATCCTTGGCAGGTCCCGAGCATACTGATTCCTCAGCAGGGCATTTCCGGGTTTGGGAAACAAAGGATCCGTTCGCTGGGGAGTGGAGGTGATTTGATTTTTTTTAATTCAGTTTTACTGAGATATATTCACATATTATACAGTCACCCACAGCGTACAATCAATTGTTCACAGTACCATCATGCAGTTATGCATTCATCACCACAATCCATTTTTGAACATTTTTATTACTCCCCCAAAAATAAAACTAAGAATAAAAATAAAAGTAAAAAAAGGACACTTAAAACATCCCATCCCCCCCATTCCACCCTATTTTTCATTTTGTTTTTGTCCCCATTTTTCCACTCGTCTGTCCATACACTGGATAAAGGGAGTGTGAGCCACAAGGTTTTCACAATCATGTGGTCACACTGTGTAAGCTACATAGTCATATAGCCGTCATCAAGAATCAAGGCTACTGGGTTATAGTTCAACAGCTTCAGGTATTTCCTTCTAGCTATTCCAACACACTAAAAACTAAAAAGGGGTATCTATACAGCACGTAAGAACACCCTCCAGAGTGACCTCTCGACTCCATTTGAAATCTCTCAGCCACTGAAACTTTATTTGGTTTCATTTTGCTTCCTCCTTTTGTTCCAAAAACCTTTCTCAATCCCATGATGCTGGGTCCATGCTCATCCCGGGAGATTTTTTTAAAGGGACTTTTATTTTCTTTTTCAGAAAGGCATCCCATTAATTAGGTGGCCATGGACAGTCAGGAACATTTTTAATATTTCAGTTTACTACTCTGAAGCATCAAAAGTGACCCCTCCCGCATCTCGGAGTGTGGGGCTCCTTCCCCATCATCATCAGAAGCACAGCGGGGCCCAGAGGGAAAGTCGCACCTTCATTTCCTCCGGGCTCGGAATCCTGACACGGGAGGCTTCTGATGAACGGAATCTGCCGGCGAGTGCGGAGGGCTCGTCCTGACTCAGAGGCAGGCCCAACAGCCTCAACTTAGGGGGACAGCACCCCAGCTCTCCACATTTCTCCTAACCCATGGTGTAGCTTGTATGCTGCGCCTCACCAAAGACCAGAAAGTAGGGACACAGCCCCACCACTCTCTCTGTCAGCCCCTCCATATTCTTGAGGCCACAACCACTGGCCACCTGCATGTGGAGAACAAGCTGATGGCCGCCAGCCCAACATGAGTCCCACCACCCAGGGGGCCAGGGGTCAGTGTCCCCACGGGGCACGAGGATGCTGGGTGGAGGGAGCCAAACCGCAGAAGCCGAAACCAGGAAGCACTCAGACCAGGGAGCCCCTCACACATGACAGGTGGAGACCCCCTGTGCCGATTTGAATGCATTATGTCCCCCAAACACCATTATCTTTGATGCTATCTTGTGTGGGTGGACATAGTGTTAATTTGATTGGAATTCTTTGAGTGTTTCCATGGAAATTTGCCCCACCCAACTGTAGGTGATAACTCTGATGAGATAATTTCCATGGAGGTGTGGCCCCATCCATTCAGGGTGGGCCTTGGTCAGTGGAGCCATATAAATGAGCTGATGGACAGAGGGAACTCAGTGCAGCTGTGAGTGATGTTTTGAAGAGGAGCCACAGCCAAGAGGGACACTTTGAAGAAAGCACAGGAGCTGCAGATGAGAGACAGTATGAAGATGGCTGTTGAAAGCAGACTCTTGCTCTGGAGAAGCTAAGAGAGGACAAACACCCCAAGAGCAACTAAGAGTGACATTTTTGAGGAACTGCAGCCTAGAGAGGAACGTCCTGGGAGAAAGCCATTTTGAAACCAGAACTCTGGAGCAGACGCCAGCCTCGTGCCTTCCCAGCTAACAGAGGTTTTCCAGACACCGTTGGCCATCCTCCAGTGAAGGTACCTGATTGCTGATGTGTTACCTTGGACTCTTTATGGCCTTAAGACTGTAACTGTGTAACCAAAGAAACCCCCTTTTATAAAAGCCAATCCATCTCTGGTGTTTTACATTCCAGCAGCATTAGCAAACTAGAACAGATTTTGGTACCAGAGAAGTGGCATACTTTTGCTGCTGAGTTTGCAAATACCAAACATATTGGAGTGGCTTTTTAAATGGATAAGGGGAAGATTATGGAAGAATTGTGAGGAGCTTGATAGAAAAGGCCTAAACTGCTTTGAAGAGACAGTTTGTGGAAATATGGACTCTAAAGATACTTCTGATGAGGTCTTGAACAGAAATGATGAATGTGTTCTTACGAACTGGAAGAAAGATGATCCTCATTTTAAAGTGTCAGAGAATTTGGGAATATTGAGTCCCAGTGTCAGATGGAAAGAAGAATTTGAAAGCAACAACCTGGAATATTTACCTGGGGAGATCTCCAGACTACCTGTGGAGGATGTACCCTGGCTTCTCCTTGCAGCTTATCGTAAAATGCAAGCAGAGAGAGATAAACTTAGAACTGAACTCTTAGGTTCAAAGAAACCAGAAGCTGATGGCTTGGAAAATTACAGGCTTCCAGGGGGTGGAATCCCAGAAGCTACAGCCCATCGTGAGGATTTAACCAATCATGGAACTCAGCCACCATTTCAGTTCAAGCCAAGATTGGAAAAGGAGTTAAGCAGAAAGGATCTGGGGAAAGTCCTATTGTCTGATGGCTTTGACCCGTGTGCTTCATGTGAAGCCAATAGAATTTTTGCGAAATCTTCATAGACAGAGCCATTGCTGGCCTGGACTGGAAGAGACAGACAAGGAACAAATCGAAGGAAAAATTTCTTCAAAGACAGAGCCATGGAGGTTAAGGTCTGGAGTCAAGAGGCCTTGGGCTGGGAGAGCAGAGCAGCCCACACGCATGGAAAGGGTGAGTTTGCCTTGGGGGTCGAGGGCGGGACTTCCGCCTCGATGCTCTGGAAGAATTTTACCAACCCAGGTCCCCAAGAGGGTGGAGCACATTCCCAGGGAATTGGGGAGAGCCTGGCTGCCACCCCACTGTTCTGAAGGGGTTGAGAACACGCCCCAGAGAAGGAAGGGAATCTGGGAACTGCCCCGATATTTGAGGAGGGTGGAGCTGAGAAGGTGGTCTCCCCAATGTGTGGATATGTTGGAGCACTCACCCAAGCATTTGGAGAGGAAAGGGCTGCCACAAAGGCCCTTAGGAAGGGTTAGACTCCTGCTCTCTCAAGCCCCAAGGATGCAACCTTGTTCTGTTAATGACTCTCAGACTTTGAAATCTAATGGAGTTTGTCCTGCGGGTTTTAGAAACAGTTTTGGTCCTGTTAACCCTGTTTTCCTCACTGTTTCTCCTTATGGCAGTGGGAATGTTTATCCTATGACTGTCCCTCCTTTGTATATTGGAAGCACATAACTTGTTCTATGTTCACAGATCCACAGCTAAAGGAAAATTATGCCTTAGGACTGACCACACCTATAATTGATTTTGATGGAATTTTGTACTTAACTAATGTTGCTGAAATGATTTAAGTTTCTGTGATATTGTGGGATGGATGTATTTTGTACGTGGAAAGGTAATGTCATTTTGGGGTCCAGGGGTGGAATGTGCCGGTTTGAATGTATTATGTCTCCCAAACACCACACTGTGTGGGCAGACCCATCAGTGTTAATTAGATTGGAATTCTTTGAGTGTTTCCATGGAGATGTGCCCCACTCAACTGTAGGTGATAACTCAGATGAGATAACTTCCATGGAGGTGTGGCCCCACTCATTCAGGGTGGGCCTTGATCAGTGGAGCCATATAAATGAGCTGATGGGCAGAGGGAACTCAGTGCAGCTGTGAGTGACATTTTGAAGAGGAGCCACAGCCAAGAAGGACACTTTGAAGAAAGCACAGGAGCTGCAGATGAGAGACAGTTTGGGGACGGCTGTTGAAAGCAGACTCTTGCTCTAGAGAAGCTCTGAGAGGACCGACACCCCAAGTGCAACTAAGAGTGACATTTTTGATGAACTGCAGCCTAGAGAGGAACGTCCTGGGAGAAAAACATTTTGAAAACAGAACTTTGGAGCAGATGCCAGCCACGTGCCTTCCCAGCTAACAGAGGTTTTCCGGACACCATTGGCCATCCTGCAGTGAAGGTATCCAATTGCTGATGTGTTACCTTGGACACTTTATGGCCTTAAGACTATAACTGTGTAACCAAATAAACCCCCTTTATAAAAGCCAATCCGTCTCTGGGGTTTTGCATTCCAGAAGCATTAGCAAACTAGAACACCCAGCGTCCCACCCGGCCCCAGAACCACCTGATGCTCAGGGCCACCAACATGGCCCCCGAGACAACAGCCACTGGAAACAAATGTCCATGGCAGCTGCTGCAAGGACTTATGGCCCCCAGAAGCTTCCTTTTTCCCTGGGCCTCAATGAACTCCTTCTCCCCCTACTCCTCTTTGAACAGGTTTGGGAGGACGAAGCTTTGCCCTCTGGCAAACAAATTCAATCCAGGAGCTGATTTGCCAATAATGAGCGTTCAGCTTCTTGACAACCAAGGTGGGGCTTTTTAGGGCAGCAGGGAAGGGGGCTTTTATCTCGAGGAGAGAGAGGCAGGGAAGGGCCTTGGAGCTTGAACACTCTCTGGGGGAAGGTCATTCACTCCACAGGCATTTTGGAGGCCCTGATCTGTGCCAGGCACTGCAGGGGGACAGCAATGGGTGTGCCCAGCCTCGTGTTCTGAAAAAGTCCCTGGGAGAGGAGGGAAGGGGCAGGACCCCAGTGGGCCCCCAGGAAGCAAAAATGGAGCTGGTGCTTGGCCGAGCAGCATCATATGCCCTGGAGGGACTTAAAACGGTGGGTCCAGGGGCTGCCCAGATCCACCCAGTCACACTTTCTGGGGTACCTACCCAAGCTCCCCCAGTGACCCTGATGCACCCCCAAATCTGACACGCCTGCTGGGCACTGGGGAGTCAGTTGGGAACAGAATGGCCTCAAGCTCTCTCTTGATCACACGCCAGAGATACTGAAGATTATTAGCTGGCAGAAGGGGATGAAGAGGGGATGAGGCTGCAGGAGACAGGGCTAGGGAGGCTTCTGGGACAGCCAAAGGGGCCAAATGCACAAAAGAGCTGACTCTTCAGAACAGCCATGCACCATTCTCTCATCAAATAGCAGTTATTAGCAGCGCATCCCAAATCGGAAGGGTAGAGGGGACGTCATTCCTAAAGCTAGGGTCGAGAAGGACACGGTTCTCTGTGGCCATCAAATCCCAAGAGACCAGGCCTGGGCCTGGTGAATGCTCCGAAATCCTCCAGTTAGCACGAACCCCAGGTGGAGAAGGTGCTGGCGAAGCAGCAGCCTAAGGAGTGGGCAGGCTGGACGGTGGAAGTCCAGGCATCACGGGGCCTGCCGTCTCGGACCCCGCAGTGTTTAAACACAGAAGGGAGAGAGGCTGTCACTGCCCACGCAGGAAGCAGACAGCTTTCCTTAGGGTGCTGGGATTCTCCCTCACCGGGAAGGGATCGGGGGCAGTTCTGCCCGAGTTCTGGGATGACCAACCCTGAGGACGGGCAGGCGGCCTTCCCTCTGCGACTCCCTGCAGGTGACTATGCCCGAGGCTCCCACCTGGAGCAGCAGCGAGGCCGCGTGCAGCCCCTCGTCACCTGCGGGGCTCCTGGATGGCCCTGACAGATCCTCGCCCCAGCCCTGCGGAGAGCCTGTGGGAAGGGAGCCCTCGGTGCTGTGCCAACACTCGGAGCTGGTGAGAAAGGTCACGGCAGACGCCTCCCCTTGAAACATTAAACCTGCACCTGGACATTGGGAAGGAGCCCAGGACTTGCAGAGAAACCAACTGACTCCACTGCCTGGAGGCAGGAGCTTCCTCCGACCCCAGATGAGGACAGGGGCCCGGGAATGGCTCTGGATAGGCCAGGACCCCCACCCGCACGGAGGATGGGACACGCTTGTTAGTGCATCTGTGTGAGGCTGCAGACGCGGAATGGCCACACTGCAATTCTAGGTGGCCCCTCCCTGCGCCCCTGGCTCGGCCCTGCTCTGGCACTGCCCCTGCCCCTCTAAGTGCAGCCGGGGAGCTGGTCCAGAGCAGGGACAACACTTAACTCTGATGGACCCAGAGAGATTGTGCCTAGACAAGGAGCCAAGGAGAAACCCTCTTCCAGCAGGGGTGACTTGTCCCATTGATGGCCCATCCTCTGTCCTCCGTCGACCCTGCCCAGCCCTTGTCCCAGGAGCAAGGCTCCCCCCCACCCTGTCCCAGCCCACATAGATGCCACAGCTCCCGGGAGAGCTGGTGTGCTGGTTTGGATGTATTATGTCCCCCCAAACGCCATGTTCTTTGATGCAATCTTGTGGGGGCAGACGTATTAGTGTTGATTAGGTTGGAATCTTTGGATTAGGCTGTTTCCATGGAGATGTGGGTGATACCTTTGAGTAGATCAGTTCCCTGGAGGTGTGGCCCCGCTCATTCAGGGTAGGTCTTGATTTAATCACTGGATACTTGACAAGGAGCCACACTGGCCCAGACGCTCGCTGACACTGATGCTTGGACACGCTTGGAGTTGCTGCCCCTAATGCTAGCTGCAGCCAAGAGAGACATTCTGAAGACGGCCATCGAAAGTAGACTTTTGCCACTCCAGAGTTTGCCTGGTAGAAACTAACAGAACAACCCCAGACACCTAGAAAGGAACATTCTGGGAGAAAGCCACCTTGAAACGCAATGTGGGAGCAAAGAAGACGCCAGCCACGTGCCTTCCCAGATAACAGAGGATGCCATCGGTGTTCTTCAGTGAAGGTACCCCCTTGTTGATTCCTTACCTTGGACACTTTATGGCCTTCAGACTGTAACTGTGTAACCAAATAAACCCCCTTTATAAAAGCCAATCCATTTCTAGTATTTTGCATAACAGCAGCATTAGCAAACCGCAACAGTTGTGGTGTCCTTTCTGGCTTTCCGGCAAGGCAATCAGGAGGCGAGACCCCCCGAGGCTGACCTGGGGTCAAAGTCTGGCTCTGCTGGTCACTCTGGCCTGAGGCTTTGGAAAGTCCTGTCCAGGGATTACCATCAGGGCCGCCCGTCCTCGCTGGCACCATCCTCAGGTGTATGCCTTCCTCACCTGTGACTCCCTGGAGCCAGGAAGGCCCCGAGCACAGAGCAGGCCTGGACAGAGCAGGGTGCAAGCAGGTGGGTGAGCACCCAGACGGCCTCACCCCGCCTTGGGGATAGTCTCGTGCACGCTCGCTGCAGCTCCTAGAGAACCCGGGGGCATGGCCTCGGTGCCCGCAGTGACCACCTGCCCTCAGCACACCTGCGCAGTTTCCTCATTTATCTCCTTGGGCCCCCAACTGAGGCTTCCAGGAACCACCTGTCCCCAAATCCTATCTCAGGGTCTTCTTCTGGGGGAACCCACCCCAGAAGGCCAGGTAACATCTCAGACTCCTCCTGTGTAATATGGAGACGAGAGCTGTATTGGAGCGTGGAGGAACGAGGCAGTGCCCACAGAGGGCTTGGCACAAAGTGTCTGGCCTGCACCAGCTACTTTCACTCCCCAGGAACAGGGCAGCCTTCTCAGACCCACGTGCAGGAGCTGGCACAACCCGTGTGGGAAAACATATGCAGGCAGAGGGAAGGGACAGCGTCCGACCCTTCCTACCACACACCAACTTCTGGCTTCTGCCGGTCACAAGGGGCAGTGCCCAGGGGGGCTGCAGGGCACGAGAGAAGCAACTGGGGTTTAGACTTAAGAGGTTTAGCTAACAGGCACCGAATCAGGACCTTATCAGTCTATTAATGCTTCAATCGATCAGTGTATTGGAAGATGTCTGGATGCAGGGGATTCTGCTCCATGCCCACCACCCACCCCCAGGAAATTCACACAGTGGACTGAAATGGCAAGACGATGCCAGTTTGCTATTTCACAATCACAAATTCATAGTCCAACGACACAGATGAGAAGGGCTTTTTTCTTCTCTGGAGATGCAAAAGGGACCTGGAAACAGCTGCATATTTTCTAAACTATCCTTCCCCATGGGGGTAAGGGGAAGCCCAAAAAGCAAATAGGAGGTGATGGTTAATTTCACACGTCCACTCGGCTAGGCTCTTTATGAAGCGAGCACTGGCCTGTCACCGCAAGAGCATTTCCTGGATTTAAATCATTAGTCAACTGATTGCATCTAGGGCTGGATACATCTACAATCACCAAGGAGATGGCTGTCAGCAAGGAGAGGAGTTTCACTCCATCAGTTCGAGGCCTTGAGGGGAGAGCTGAGGATTTTGGCCATTGGAAGGGAGTGTTCCCATGTCTGCTTCAGCCAGCTGCTCCTGGGCAATTCATCACCAGTTTCTTTGGGGTCCCCACCTTGCAGCCTGCCCCATGGAATTCAGATTTGCCAACCCCACGGGTGTGTGAGCCAATTCCTAAAATAATTCCCTTCATATCTACATATATATATACATACACACATACAAAATTCCTGTGGATTCTGTTTCTCTGGAGAACCCTAACACAGAGGCAGTGGCTCCCCGAGTTGGGTGATGATTAAAGTCAGTCCCACATTCTCACCAGGGACCCGAGGGGTTTACAGAGGTCCAGAAGTCAGTGACCTCAAACTTCACTCCAGGCCCCATGAAATGCGGAAGTTGCATAGGCCTGTGGCAGCGCCTCCTCTCCCAGTCGGGGATGTTGTTTACAGCTTAAATAAATAACTGATCAGGCTTGTGGGTGATAATGAAAATGGGTCCCCTCAGCAAACAGGAATCATTTGTATCCTCACCATCATCTGCTCGTAAAGAGGTGTGTGCACCACAGGTAGGAAGTTCCTGATATCTCAGAATTGATGGGACAGGCCCTGAGCCTCCCCAGCCTGGGTTTTAAACTCAACTCTGGTGCATCAAGGGACTTGGCGAGGAGCTGTGCTTTGAGGAGAGGGTTTTGGGGCCACTCCGATTCCCCATGGGGGGGTGATGGGGTGAGGCTCTGTGGGGCAGGGCTTGGGGGCAGGCTTGGGCACCCCGGGCATCTCTCAGCACCCTTTGGGGAGCTGGGTTCATGAAGCTGCCTCTCATCTCCCTCTGTGCCATGCAGGCCTTATCTCAACTGGTGCACAACAACCGCCACGAGGGCAGCCCAGAGCCTGTGACTGCCACAGACAGCGCCGAGGTGCATGGGTGCTCCATGTCCAGGAAGCCGCCAGCCATCCCTGCTGCTCGTGGGCTGGCACCCCCAGGCACACACACGCCTCGTGGGCTGGCACCCCCACGCACCCACGCGCCTCGTGGGCTGGCACCCGCACACACCCACGCGCCTCTATCCTTTGCTCCATGTCCCTGCTAACACAGCCCCGGTTCCCATTGCAGCAACCGATATTTTTAGACTCTAAGCCAAACCTACCCTATTGTGCTGCGCTCTTGTGTACCAGGAAGGTGGTGGGAAGGGCATCCCAGGCTTTCTGAGAGCTCAGGTCATTCTCTAAATCACTCAGAGCTCATGAACTTATCAATCTCTATTAGGCACTTGAGGAGGGGGATCGTGGCTGCAGCAAAGTCCCGGATCCCAGAGCAATTAAGAGATTCGATTTGCCCTGGCACATGGGAGGGATGTGTGGCAGCATCAGGCTCAGCATTCGGGGGTCCCCAATGCCCAGCTTGGGGCATTGCAGGATACAAGCAAGGCATGTGGCTTTGCCTCCTCATGCACTCCTGGAAGGCAGGGTGGGTACCGGTGGTGAGTCATGCGATGCCCAATTCCACACCGTGGACTCGGCAGCAAAACTCAGGGTTTTGCTCAGCCCCATCACCGAGGTGTGGGCTCGGGGCTTGGGGCTCAGGGCAAGGTGGGGCAGATGCCATCAGCCACCTTCACGAGGCACCCTGGAGCCCACCTCCCACCCACTGAACAGGGTGACACCGCCTTCGAAAGCTCACCACTGCTGGTCCAAGGGGGCTGCTCCCCATGGGTGCCAAGTGAGCCCGGGGCTGGAGGGAGCAGGCCAGCGGGCTCTTCCAAGATGCAAGACTGGGCCCAGCTGCCAGCCGGGCGGTGGGAGAGGAGGGGAGCCCCAGAGACGGTCCTCCTGGTTGGCACAAGGGGTACTAGAAGGGGGAGTGAGCATCAGCACAACTGCCAAGGAAATGGGGCAGGGGCAATGGGACGGGGGAGGGGGGCAAGAGACGCCACTGGCTTTCTCTTTCATCCCATTTGGTCACTAGCTCTTCATTTAAATGACACTGCACGGATTACAGAATCTTCCAAGGAGCACGTCTCAACCAGCTGCAAATGGACTTGATTCACCAAATGAACAGCAACGCCCTGCACGTAGCTTATAATTAGTGCTTAATTTGTAAGGTTTTCCTTAGCCCCACCCCTGGGCCGAGTTAAGAAAACATAGGGATGGAGACGGAAGAGCTGCTGCTACCCTCTCCATGAAGTTCTGCTGCCAGGGGCTCCGAATCACTTACAAGCATCAAGAAGGCTGGCGAGTGTCTCCTTAGCCAGCCCGAGCCCCGCCAGGATTTACCGACGGCCCCACTCACCGATGTCTGTCTCTTGGTGGTTCTTGATGTATTCTGCCAGCTCAAAGTTGCCCGCTATGATCGCCACCTGAAAGAAGAGAATGCATACCGGTTCAAAGTCAGCCACACTCAATTCTTGTTATGCAGGGTAGTTCTGTTTTATGAAGCCACTGCAAACGCTGAGTTTGCAAACGCCAAACCCTACTGAGAAGGCAAGTACAGGGTTAGGTTCTTGCCAGCCTCTTGTCACAATGTTTTCATCAACCTATCAATACATAACCTTATTTTACATGTCTAAAGACCCTTATTTAATATGTATTATTCATCTGTTAACACTGAACTCACAGCCGACGGCCTCATAATTCACACCTGGACAAAATGTCACTTAACATGCTATTTTCTCAAAAAGCCACATCAGTGTCTTCTCACGCTCAGGAACACTACACAGTACTACACTGGGGGCCATTTTAAATGACAAAACCACCAATAAAGAGCACAAAATATGAAAAACACAGTGGAAAGGATGCTCATCCATGATGTGAGAACTGAAACGAGAAGGCAGAGTAATGCCCTTGTTTGACCTCGGCTGGGAACCTGCGTGCCCTCAAATGACTGAAAGTGCTGCAAATATTAATTTTGGTGTTACAAATAAATTTTAATGAGTAAGCAAATCCACAGATGTGTAATCCACAAATAATAAGGGTCAGCTGTATTTTTACTGTATTTTATACATGGGAAGGAGTCCTGTCAAGAACCTTTAAACATCAACCTTGGGGCCACGTGGTCTCATGTCTTCCCCCTTTGCCTGACAACACCCTTGCCCCCTCAAAGCCCCTGGCCATCTTAGATGAGGTGACATTCCCTGAGAACCTGCGTGAGCACGCACCTCGGGCCAGAGGGGATTCGGAGGAAGCGACGTGCACCAGAGCTGAGCACTCAGCGAGGCCTGACCCGGAAATCATCCCATCTCTGCAACCTGTGCCCCCTCCAGGCCCAACGGCTCCAGTGCACGCACCAAGATTCCCGTTTTTCCGATCAGTCCCGAAACGTGAGCCAGCCCCCAGAACCGGAGTGGGAACCGGGAAACAGTATTCAAAGCTCCCGGGAAACAGTATTCAAAGCTCCTCATCAGACTTCCTTTAGGATCCACGCTGCACCTGCTAAAGTGTGCGCAGCCACAGGAGACGCCTGCGGGAAACGGTTCCAACTCAGGCCCTGCAGATGTGCTGAGTAATGTGAAAAATGTGCACAACCCTGGAGCACGCTGAGACAGCCGAGCTGTGAAAGTACACCCTCGGGGACCACCCAGGAGGCCGCCTGGGAGACCAGAGCCAGAGCCACACGGGCAGGGCAGGCAGGGTCACCAGGCCCCAGACTGGGAGGCCTGGGGGTCTGTGCCAGCGCATCTCCGCCCACAGACAAGCCAAGCCAGGCATCCAGATGGCAGCCTGCAGCACCCACGTCGGCACGCTCTCCCGCGGCCAGTCCCTGGAAGCCACATGTGGCTTCAACTCCTGGGTGGTTCTGGAGGCTCCCTGCCATCCGAGGCTGCTGCCCAGCAGGAGCAGCCACCCCGATTCCAGCCCTCCCTGGATTACTGGATGGAAGAAGCCTCATCAGCACTATCTACACTAGCAAGGGGGCTCAAGGGTAGAAGGCAGAGGCTGTTTTGGGGTGTCAGCGCCTTGCTCTGCCTAAACAGAGGCAGGCTCAGAACCAGCTCCTGCTGGCTGAGCAGCCCCCTGCTGAGCCCCCTCCCACCTGGGACCCAGGCCCTGGAAGGTGGACCCCAGGAAGAGGGCTGGGGCTGGGGGCAAGGAGAAGAGGGCCACACACGCCCTGGGAAGTCAGGAGGCCTGGGGTGCAGGCCAGGTTACCACATGGGCGTAGACGGAGGGGTTAGATGGAACAGTCAACCTGATGTCACTCAGCAGACAACTGCTCAGGGTCATGCTTTGTCCTTCAGCCAAACTCTAAAAGGTGAAACTCCACCTGTGTGGGCCAGCAGGAAGGAAGGTCAGACTGAGAACCAGGGGTGCCGCCTGCTCAGTCCAGCAGGTGTGAGAAGACTCATGGGCTCCGGAGAAGCTGGCTCTCCCCGGGGCCCAAGGCTGCAAAGACGGGTCAGTAACGAGGATGGGGGAGAAGGGAGGCCCCGGGTGACAACTAGGGAGAGTGGCCAGTCTTTCTGGAGGCCTGTCCCCTAGTGCACCCACCTTCTGTGTGCTACTCGCATCTCTGCAGCATTGTTTCGTGGCCTCAGGAGTTAGTGCTCGTACTGGGGTTGGAAGGAGGAGAAGTTTTGGGGAGTGGCACCCTGAAAGTCTCCAGAGCACTTTCAACGGGAGAAAGGATGTGGGGTGCCCTCCTCCCCAGGGCACTCATGGCTTCCTCCTCCAAATTTCTGAGACTCCACTTCAGCACTGGGGACTGTACAAAGCCTCTCAGACCCATGCCCCTGTTGGGCAGGGCCGAGCTGACCACTAGCTTCGTGGTGCCTATGTAGACCCTGTTATAGCTCCAGACCGCTCCCCATGAGGGTGGCACTGGGTCTCACCCACCTGCACAGGCCTGGCCCTGCCCAACGAGAAGGTAGCAGACAGCTGCTGGAGTGACAGCCGCCCCAGGGGCTATGAACACAGGCTGGGTCCCAGGCCACCCATCCCGGGTGACATTGGGCAAAACCTCCAAGCCTGTGCCTCATTCTTCTCATCTGCAAAATGGGTTCAGTGTAGAGATTCAATGAGACCACGTAGGTCAGGGCTTCGAGCAGTGCCCGGCACTGGTCACTTATAAGAGCGTTTGCTGTAACTATTCTCATTATTATGGCAACCACCGTTAACCACGTACATGCAAACCACAGGCCAGTCACCACCAAGGTCCCCTCAGCCTCCCATTCCCGTAAATGCACAATGAGACACACCCAAGTACACAGCACACACAGGCACTGCAACCCCAGGCCACCTGCTGCAACTGTCTAAGAACGGATCAAAGCGTAGGACTCCAGGCAAAGCTCTGAGAGCTGGGGACCTGCTTCCATCACGGCCGCAAAGCCTCGTGCGCGGCCCCAGTGGAAACAGCTCAGCCCACGACGCAGAGCGGGACTATGCAGGCATTTATTTGGGATGATGTGGAGGGCAGGGAGCCCTCTCCAGCAGGAAGTGGCCAGCCGCTCTCGTCCTTCATGGCTTCACGGCTACTGGCCCAGTGGGGGCCCACCACGCAGTCAATAAACATTTTATGAAGGGCTTGATGGAGGCCCCAGGGCCTTCCAGCAGGTGTCCGGATGCTGGTTTGAATGCAACAGGAGACGGAACACTGGGGTCTGTTCTCTTGGATTTGAGGAATACATATCAGTCATAATGACAGCTAAGAAACATCAAGGGGTAATTACATACCACGCACCATTCTGTGTGCTTTACATGCGTCAGTCCCCTTCAGCCTAGCAATTCTATGAAGTGAGCACTATTATCTCAACTTGACAGATGGGGAAACTGAGGCACGGAGCGGTGTAGTCTGTGCAGAAGCCAAGGTATTAACTTAAGCGTTTAGCTCCAGGATCTTCACCTCATTATCACCGCATGGAGAATGACCAGAAGTAATTTTCGTGGACTATGACATTTTTTAAACTTACGCTGTAACAGAATCGCAGGTCAAACACTTTAGTAGAAAACAGCAGCATGAGGGAAAAATAATATGACAAATTGTCCCTGAGGGTTTATGACAAGCTGCATGTAGCAGGCTGGGTCAGTTGGGTGACCAGAGAACCTTCTTGACCCTCAAGCACAAGCGTGCAAATGATCCTATACTGGTTGGTGGTGGAGAACCCTAAATGACTGGGGGGAGAGACTGAAAAAGTGAGAACTGAGTTCTTCCCAGCTCAGCTGGTTTTGGGGAACCATGAAAATGAAATTCACTTATGCAAATGGAAGGGAAGTTTCTTAGATTTAGGCAACCCCAGTCTGGAAAGGGGCCCAGAGATGACTCAGCCATCCCCTGGCTGGCTTCAACGCAGCTCCTCCCAGCCCCTTTGTTTTTAAGCCACCGCTAGGCCTGGGCAGAACTGACGGAAGGCACGTCTGGCAGGGTCACAGCTGGGGCACAGGCTTGGAGGCGAATGAGCAGCTGTGTCCCCAGTGCCAGGCTGGCCAAGCACAGGGCTCCGGAGGCCGGGGGCTGGAAGGGTGTGTTGGGATTTGGCACCGTGCGATGCTGAGAGAGCATTTCAGGAGGAGCAGCAGGGGCCGGTGGCCGCACAGGCTGTGAGTACGGGAGCCCAGATGTTCTGTCGAGCCTGGAGCCCCGACTCTCATCCATAAGGCATCTTCCCAGTGGCAACCTCCCTGGTGTTGGGGGCATGAATCATGCCCCCCAAAAAGATACATTGAAATCCTAAGCCCCAGTCCTCAGAGTGTGACCCTATTTGGAAATAGGGCCATCGCAGGAGTAATGGGTAAGAAGCAGTTGTACAGGATTGGGTGGGCCCTGAGTCTGCTGTGACTGGTGTCCTCAGAGGAGGGGAGAAGAGGTCCAGACACAGACAGACATGCACAGGAGGGGCCACGGGACAACCGAGGCAGAGGCGGAGAGGCGCGTCCACAAGGCAAGGACCACCAAGGACCGCCGATAACTGCCAGGGGCCGGGGGGAGGCCAGGCAGGGTCCTGGGAAAGGGCACAGCCTTCCAACACCTCGAGTTTGGACATGTGACCTCCAGGACTGTGAGAGAATAAATCCCACTTAGTGGTGCTGTGTTACGGCGGCTCCAGGAGATGAAAACGCTGGTGAAGCCTGTTCTCTCCGCCGTGGCACCTCCACTGACGCATGTGACACAGGCCCTGAGTCCCTCCTGCCACAGCCATAGCTCAGAGGGGGCTGGGGCTGTCACCGTGCACACTTCAGAAAGGGGCCTCAGAGCACGTGTCAGATGAAGGCTGGGTTTAAGCTTCTGAGGTGCGGAGAGAGCACAGTCGTCAATCTCTGGTTCTGAAAGGCAGTAGAGTCCCTGGGTGCACCCCCAGCCAGTCACCCTGTGGAGAGGGTGCCGTGCTCTCGCCGAGGCACTGCTGGTTGTGCTGCCGTGCAGACCACGGGGGATCCCTGCAGCCACAGGTGGGAAACACTCCGTGGCCTGTTGGAAAAGACGCAGGTTCCCGTGGCATGTTCCTGTGAAGAGAAGACCCAGGTTCCCTGGCAGGTTCCTGTGAAGAGAAGACATGGGTTCCCCTGGTGCGTTCCCAGGTCCTCGGAGCCCCCGTGGGCCCTGGTGGTCGAGGGCACAGCTGCCCCGGGGATGCCGGGCAGTGAGTCCATCTCACTCACTCTCCCCTCTTGGTTTCCGCGTCCGTCTCTCAGGAGTGGCTCCACCAGCGTCAGCAAAGGGTCCAGCTCTCCAACACTACAGTTTCATTCCAAGAAATCCCAGTTCATGGCCCAGGGCACTAAGAAGAGGGAGTTATTTCCCCAACAACTGGTGATGCCAGCCCCTCACCACTCAAAACCCAATACCACAGAGAGCAGTCGATCATGTGTAAAATGCCTAAAATCAATGAGACAACATCAACGGCGTGATAAAACGGTTCTGACATTAAAGCTGTTGCCTCGCTGTAAGACTCAAGGGGGATACTGGGTGCAGCAGCCCCCAAGGGCAGGAGCTTCATGAAAGCCCAGCCCCCACCGGGAGATGTGCCAGCTCTACATCTGGGTCCAGAAGCTCAACACAGATGGTGGGGGACGGGGGGACAGGTGATTTGTGCAGGAGCTAGGGAGGCCGGGGCCTCTCCTTGTGCTTTGAGATGTAGAGAAAGAGGGAAATGAACACACAGCAGCTTTGTCTTACCCCTAAAAGGCCTTTACACCCTCCTAGCCAAAGTCATAGTGACTCAACAAATGAGGAACCGAGAATCACGACACCATACAGTGACACATGGCTGATATGAATGACCCACGTGACTCAGCGTGGTGCGTGACGGGGGGCCACCTGCTGTAAGCCATGAAGTGGATATCTACATTGAAGGATAGCTGTTGGCATTCGGAAAACCCCTGCCAACCGGGAAGGCACGTGGCTGGCGTCTGCTTACTCCCAGGTTGTATTTCAAAATGGCATTCTCCAAAATGCTGGTCTTGGGGTGTTTTGTCCTCTCTTAACTGCAGCTCCTCTTCAAAGTGTCACTCTCAGTTGCTCTCTAAAATGTCACTCACAGCTGCCCTGAGTTCCTTCTGTTTGTCAGCTCATTTATATGGCTCCAGTGATTTAATTCAGACCCACCTTGAATGGGTGGGGTAACCTCCATGGAAATTATCCAACCAAAGATATCACCCACAGTTGATTAAGTCATGTCCCCATGGAAACACCCAATCAAAAGTTCACACCCTAATCAAAAGGATTAATCAATCTGCCCCCACAAGATTGCATCAAAGATAATGCCGTTTGGGGGGCCATAACACATCCAAACCAGCACACTCATTCTCTGGCCCCTTGTCTAAGTTTCCTGGGACCCCTGCAACAAAGCAGCACAAGCTGGGGTGAAATTTATTTCCAACTCCAAATATAGCCATTCTGGTGCCCTGTGCAAGGAGGTGGGTGCATTACAAAAGAGGCACCCAAATGAGTGTTGGTGAGGACGTGGGGAAACAGGAACACTCATGCATCGTGGGTGGGAATGTAAAACGGTGCAGCTACTCTGCAATATAGTTTGGTGGGTACTCAGAAAGTTAACCACAGAGTTACCATTTGACCTGGGAATTCCACTCCCAGGTACATACCCAACAGAACCGAAAACAGGGATTCAAACAGATATTTGTATGCCATCATTTATGGCAGAACTATTTGCAACAGCTAAACAGTGGAAACAACCCAGCTGTCCATCACCAGATGAACTGTGGTCTATCACTACAATGGAATACTACTCAGGCATGAAGAGGAATGAAGTTTGATACATGCGTGAACCTTGAAAACATTAGGCTGAGTGAAATACGCCAAACAGAAAAGAACAAATGTTGCATGACTTCACTTCAAGAAATATCTAGAACAAGCACATTCATAGGGTCAGAAACTAGACTACAGGTTATCAGACACAAGAGCGAGGGGAGAACGGGAAGTTAATGCTTAGTGGATGCAGAGTTTCTATGTTGGGTGATGAAAAATTATTGGCGTTGGATGGCGGTGATGGTTGTAAATGTCACTAATTCCACTGAATTGTATAAGTAAAAATGGTTAAAATGACAAAGTTTATGTTATGAATACTTCATCATCTTAAAAAAATTTATACAAAGGAAGCTGGTGGAAAAAAAAGTATTCCAAGTTTTTAATGCCACCCTTCACTTCCGGTGCTTCTTCTGTTCTCTAATCTGTATTTCAATCAGGCAATGCCTTTCATCCTCCCAATTGCTCTGCCCTCCTCATCAGCAAGACTAGTCAGTTTTTTTGTGCAGGGGCTGGACCTGGTCCACCTTACCCATGTTGGGCATCCACAGTGGTGTGCACCCACAAGCACAAACAGGAACAAAGTGTGCAGTGAAGAAATGTAGAAAAGGATTGAGGAGCTACCATCGTGGGAGCCTGAAATGACCCATGAAGTCTCGTGTCAAAGGCTGTGCTGGGTGCACAGAGCAAGGTCAATGCATTTAGGGCAGGTTGGGAGCCATGGGAGGGCACAGCCAGCGTGGCTGTTGGATGGGGGCCCCACAGGTGGTGGGATCGGCTGCCCTGAGCCTCACCAGGCACCTGCCTGTTGTCCTTCCTGAAATCAACACATGAAACAGACCCTCAGTGTGTACCCACTGTGTGCCAGCTGTTTTGTGCTCAACCCCAGGGACACTGGTAAAAACTCCAGGCTTTACCCTCCAGGGTTTCCCACAACCCAGTGACTGCAAACCCCAGGTGGTCTCCTATGGCTCCGTGCCCCAGCCTTCAAGGGACTTAAAAGTCAATACAAGGAAATTTAAGTGACAGGATGAGTCTCCCA
>PVKY010002009.1:0-28101 GCA_004027775.1 Bradypus variegatus | reverse complement strand
TGTCCACCAGAGTGACCTCTCGACTCCATTTGAGATCTCTCAGCCACCGACTCTATTTCGTCTCATTTTGCATCCCCCTTTTGTTCAAGAAGATACTCTCAGTCCCACGATGCCGGGTCCAGATTCATCCCCGGGAGTCATATCCTGCATTGCCAGGGATGTTCACACCCCTGGGCATCGGGTCCCACGTAGGGGGGAGAGCAGTGAGTTTACCTGTCAAGGTGGCTCAGTTAGAGAGAGAGAGAGGGCCACATCTGAGCAACAAAGAGGCACTCAGGGGGAGACTCTTAGGCACAACTACACGCAAGTTTAGCCTCTCCTCTGCAGCAACAAGCCACATAAGGGCAAGTCCCATGATCGAGGGCTCAGCACATCAAACCGACAGTCCCAATGTTTGTGACAACATCAACACCAATCCAGGTGAGGAAGTCCAACACATCTGCACCTTCCCCCAGCTCCTTGGGGTTGGGTGGTGGGGGAGGCTGCAAATATATATTTTATTATCTGCCCAAATTGCTTTGGAATGTGTCACTATTTCACTTTAGCCTATACTAACCTACCTTATCTCACTTCCTATTCAAAATTCCATGTAACTGCCTTCCACCCTCTTTTTATATTTGATGACCAAATAGAAAATTAAAGAGACACATTTTCTTCTTCCCATAACATAGCCCAGTATTTGATAAACATATGGATCAGTTGTCTAGCTTATATTATTTTACCCCTGTCTCTGTATTTCCACTCATGCTGTGCTCTCCTATCTACCCTCCTTTCTCCTTTTCTACGCGTCAAGGTTCCTTGATGAGGTGTCCAGAATTTTAGACCAAGCCTCAGCCCCGGGGTGGTAAACTCTGCTCTGAGATGTGCGAGTTCTAGTAATTCACTCAATATTTCTGAGCTTATCTGTAAAATTCAGTTGACTGGGCATATAAAGGATTTCCTCCAAGGTACTCTCCAGATTAACAAACTACAACTTGTACTATGGGTTGTCTTTTAAATATGTAAGTTCCAGCACTCACAATTCCCCGCGAGCGCCTTCTACTTCAGGCTGCGTACACAGCTGCAGTGCCGTAGAGACGGTCTGGGGCACAGTGTTTGAGAACTGACGGGTCAGTGCTTGTCTGGGAAATCACAATGTCTTTGATGTAAGTTTTGCAGGCAGTGTCAGTTTCATCTGCTATTTCCCAAATTCGTTGCAAGCCTCCTTCCTTCCCTCTCCATCCGAGGTCTGGAATTGGCTTTTCTGACTTTGGTCTGAAGTCCTGAGATTCTAGCGGGGGAAGGTCGGGCAGTCGGGGCCCCCGGCTCCAGGCGCCAGGGTGGGAGCCCGGGAACGCCTTTCCCCTTCCACGCCTACAAAGTTTGCAGCGCGCTTGCAGAGGACGACGTCTGCTGGCCCAGGGTTTGGTGCTGTCTGTTCCTGACCGGGCGGTGCCAGCTCCAGCTGCCGCAGGTTTTCCGAGCGAGAGGCTCCCAGCGCGTGCAGCCTGGGAGTGACTCGGGAGTGGAGAGCGAGGGCCGCTTAGACCGCTGTGCCCGGATCCCCTCCGCGGGCTCAGAGGCGCCAGGAACTTGCCCGCGGGATGACGGCGACCGTGCGGGCCCTGGGCTGGGCACCATCGCTAGCCCTGCGGCCACCGCCGCTGCTGGTGCTGCTGCCGGTACTTTGCGCGGCCGCCGGTGACTCCCGGGCCGCGACCGAGCTCAGCCTGCACCCGCCCTACTTCAACCTGGCTCAGGCTGCGCGGATTTGGGCCACCGCCACCTGTGGGGAGCCCGAGCCCGAGCTCTACTGCAAGTTGGTGGGGGGACCGACTTCTCCGGGTGGAGGCCACACCATCCAGGTAATTGAGGGCCCCGGGGGAGGAGGGGTCGGGGGAAGCGGGCTCCCTCTCTTGCGTGGTAGAGACCCCTGGCGGCGAGCGGGAAGTCTCCCCCGCGCGTCCTCGAGACCCCGCCCGGCAGGCGTGGACTTTCCCCCCGCGCGTGCCAGCGATTCCGGAGGCGGGCGGGATGCCCGGGAGTGAGCCTGCGAGCACGCGAACTGTGCTAACACGCCGCTGGAGGCGGGGACGGGTGAAGCACGCGAGGTGAGTGAAGGATGTTGGCACGTTTGCGCCGGCAAGTAGAGGAGCCTGATGCCGTCTTCCTTTCCTGGCTCAGTCAGCAAAGGGAGCGCCCAGACAGGTCCTTGAGTCCCCCAGACTTGACTGGTGCGCCCCTTCGAGGCCCTTCATTTGCCCGGAGCGGGGAGTTGGTAGAGGTTACCTTCTTGGTGTATTTTGCGAGAGAACTCGCAAAATACTAGATTATCACTAGTATCACTTTGATACCACCGAAATGATGCTCTTCACCCCCTGCCTCCAGGTCCACTATCCGGTTAACGAGACAGTGCGTGGACAGAGAGAGACGTGGCACTCAGGGTCTACCCCAGGCTCAGCCGCCAGCCCCCTTGTACGCGATACTGTTGCTGTTGCATGATCAGCACCTCATGGTGTGCCAGGCCCCTGGACGCCCGGCCACTGGGGGGGCTCAGGTGAGGAGGCTTATGGCCGCACCATGAGGGGCAGCTGGGTTTGAATCCAGCCGGATTCCAAAACCTCTTTACATTAAGTCGCAGTTCCCTCCCTCTCCTAAAAGTGACCTCAGCCCTAGTACCAAGAAATTGGAATGTTGCCAGAAGAGGGGGTAATTTTAAGTGTTGCAGAAAAGTTTTAGACCATGCACCCCCATAAGAGAAAAGTTGCTCAACAGGCAGTGCCAATATATGCTTACTTATTTGTAAAATATATGCATGCATTGCTTTATAATATATTGTGTTATAAAATATGTAAAAATAGAAATTAAAAAGTTAAACTCAAATGGCTAAACTACTTTTAATTTCCTTTATTAACAGCACAAAGCCCTTTTGCTTTCTCTAAATATTTTATTTGTGATTGTGAATAGTTATTTTTGACAAGTTTAGTTTAGCATTTGGCACAATTCAAGATTGATTTTAGTGACTGTCATAACTGAAAAGATATCTCAAAAATATGTAGATTCAAATGAAACAACTGTATTGACTACTGAATTCCAAGATCAGCTACATAAATTGCAGGGCCCAATACAAAATGAAAATGGGGGGCACCTTGTTAAAAAAAATTACAAATTTCAAGATAGTGTCAGCAGAGCATTAGTCTAAGTGCATGAGCCTCCCTGAGCACAGAGCCCTGTGTGACTGCACAGGTTGCACGTTCTGAGTTCATTAAATTACAGTGTCTAGTTTTCTGCTCCATTCTGCAATTATTCTAAAATTAAAAAAAAAATAGAAATTTGGCAAGTAAAGGTTCACTTTTCACAATGGTATTCAGTACTTCCTGATAGAAAGAGGCTGCATTTCAGTGTTTTAAACAATGGGTTCAAAACTCAGTGAATTTCTTCTTTTGGAAAATATTAAAATGCACTAGAAAATTCTATTTTCATGTTTTCAAAGTGTGCAAATACGATAATTTTTGGAGTAACATATTTCCATCTTTTCAGCACCAAAAGATGGAAGCATTTCCAAACATCCGTTTTCCAAAACACTCTTTCCAAAGACACACATTTCTTCAGAACAGTGTTTACTTTATCATACATTGTTAAAACCACACCTTTATTTTGATGGAACAGAGTGTCTTTATTATTTTATAAATATATTTCAGGTAGCACATTACTGGCAGCCACTTGTCACCTTAAAAAGTCAGCAAATTTGGCATTTTTTTTGTGGAAAAAAAAAGTGTAGCATGTTTAACTGCTCTTTTAAGTACTTTACTGTGAGATGACCTGTCAACCCTGTATGGTCAAGATTTCTGTGACTGTGGGTCATTCCCCATTCAGTACACAGTTGTACATATTCTGCTATTTAGGAGAATAGGACACACAAGTCCACTTAACCAGGCACATGTAACCTTCAATGTGTCCTGCATGATCGGGTGGAAACCCTCCTCTTCTTTTGGTCAGCCACCCAGGACCCTCTGTGATGTCTGACCAGCTGACTAGGTGAAGGCCCCTAAGGCAATCTGTATATTAAATATTAGTAAAACAGGATTTCTTCATTTTTACATTAAAAAAAAGCAGAAGCAGAAACTTTTCTATCTCCTTCTCACACCCAACTGGATTGTCTGACATACCCGATTTCTTTGAGAACTGGTCTAATGATGGGGAGGGTAGATTCAAGGGGAAGGAAGCTATCAAAGAAATCTTCAAGCTGTCTCCTCTCTCCCTGACTTGCCTAGGAATGGCCTCCCCTCAGTCTCCTTAACTGGATTTTTTTTTTTTTTACCTTTTTGCATGTATGTTATATTTCACAATAAGGAAATAACTGAAGCATGGAACTGCAACATTCTTTGAAATTTGTTCTCCAACTACTTGTCAGATTGCACTTGGAAAATTATCACTTCTATGGATACATGCTATTTTCTACAACAACAAAAAAAATATGATTAATTAAAAAATAAAAAAGATCATGGCTCTTCTGGGGTCCATAACAGTTCAAACTGGCACACTTCTCCCCCTGGAACCCTGAAAGGCATGTTCTTTCCAAATCCAAAAATACATTCATTCCATCACAAGATAGATAAGTACAAAATGTTATCAAAATCAGTTACAGGTGTTTTTTGTTTTGTTTTGTTTTGTTTTTTTCTAATGCAACATTCTCCTCTGTCTCTGCAACTTTTAACAAGTTATCTGCTTCCAATGTACAAAGGAGGAACCATCATAGGATAAACATTCCCTTTGCCATAGGGAGAAATTGGGAGGAAGACAGGGGTCACCAGACTAAAACAGTTCCAAAAACCCACAGGGCAAATGCTCCTTTAGATTTCAAAGTCTGAGAGTCATCTACAGGAAGACGTTTTCTCCTTGGGGTTTGAGAGAGCAGGGGTTCCACCTTTTCAAGGGCCTTCATTGTGGCCCTGTTCTCTCCAAGTGCTGGGGTGAGTGCTCCAACATATCCACATGTTGAGGAGACCACCTTCTTCTCGGCCCCACCCTCCTCAAGCATCGGGGTGCCACCCGGACTCTCTTCTATCTCTGGGGCACATGCTCAACCACTTCAGAATAGTGGGATACTGGCCAGGCTCTCCTCAATCCCCAAGGAAGTGCTCTACCCTCTCTAAGGCCTGGGGTGGCAGCAATCTTCCTGAACATCGAGGCTGAAGGCCTGCCCTCTGCTTCCGGAGCAAACTCCCCTTTCCACGTGCATGGGTTACTCTGCTCAACTGGCATTTTTAGAGTGTTCATAGGTTGATACTACAGTTTTGGAGGCCCATAAAAATCATGTTCCCTGTTCTGATTGAGTTTCCAGATTAGGACATTAAACCTGGGTTCACAGTCCTAGACAGAGTAGGAAGTAGTCTTCTGAGGTCACTCAGCAGACTGCGTTTCTAGGTCAGGGCACAGCCTGCAGAAAGAGAATGTGACCTGGTGCTAGATCTGATTCTCTTCTGAAAATAAGGGGTAAGCAAAAGACCTGTTGGGGAGCTATTTCTGCTTTCATAGCTGATGGCTCGGGAGGATGCTCTAATTGCTGACGTGAGAGTTCTCGCCTAATGAGGAGAGCCCCGTGTCAGGGACACAAAAGGGAAGCAGGTATCAGAGGCCTGGCTGTTAGACACTCAAGCTAGCCCAGCAGCTTGTCCAAACTTTGCCTTTCAGAAATGTGAGGGGCAGGGGGAGATGAGTGGGACAAGGGAAGAGGTTATAATTGATCAGTAGTAGCTAAGTGATAATGGTCTCGAATCTGTTCATGTACAATTCAGTATGAGAAGTGGAGATGAGGTAACCAAAATGGTTCTATTTCTTTGAACATTTTAAAAATAATTCTTTGGGGCCAGCCAGAATTTAGAATTTCAGGCCAAAAGGACTTTGCAAAAAATGTAAAAAAAAAAAAAAAAGACTAAAAGTCATACCTTGCTAGAAAATCTAGGTTGATGGCAGCAATTCTGTAACAATAAGCAGTAGCTTGTATCAGCAGGCAGAGCGTTTTAAAAAGCTCTGAATTTTGTTTGTGTGAAAGATGTTCTCCATAGTTTTTCTGGACTTAGAATTCATGAAATAATATTTTATATACTCATTACTGCTCAGATATTAAGTTTCTGATGTCTAAGAACTCAGTGATTTAGGAATCCCATCGGTTTTGTTCACAGCTGTAACCCCAGTGCTGGTACAGTATAGGTGCCCAGAAAATGTTGAATGAAGGGGCGGCTGAGTAAAGATACAGTCAAAGGCTATAAGAAGCTAAAGTAAAGAGTAAATGAGAAAAATACGCAAATTAATTCTATTCTGCTGAAAAGTAATTATGATAGAAATAGTCAGAATTTGAGCTTCAACTTTAAATGTTTACTTACCTATGAAATCTAAACATATGATCACTTACTAAGTCATCTGATAAAAGTGGTGATAAAATGGAATGTAAAGAAGGTCATGTTGAAAATATAGCCTTGTTTTTAGTTTAGCTTGGCACAAACACTATACTCATGAGGAATGAGATGTATACATTTACTGAACATATGATTTCGATTTTGTGGAATGACAGTCAACACAACTTATATAGATGCTTTCATTACACTTCAGATTATGTATAGGAATGCATAATTAGCCATATGATGTTGATAGAGAAACACACATACAGACACACACACGAGCTATGGCAAAGAGTGAGAGTGTTTGCTCTAAGCCCCAAAACAGTCTTACTTCTTCACAGTTGTGTATTTGTGGAACTTGGTCTGATGGTGGAAAACAGGAAACTCCATTTCACTTAGGCTGTTTATAGAACTATTGTGAAAGAAAACTTAAGTTCAGCAAGAGCTTTTCCTTTGTGAGAACTGATTTGAAAATCCTAAGGGCTGGGAGATGTAACACGGTAACTATATCCATTGATATGTTTGTAACAATTGTTAATGATAAGAGCTATATTGAGACTTCAGACAAATGGCTATAGTCAGTAATTTGAGGATGAATGAGTTTTTTAAAAAAATAATTTTCCTAACAATTGTTCCCTGTTTATGGGCAATAACCAAAGTTCAGCAATGAAAGTTTATGTACAAAGCATTTGAAGAAAACAAACCTGAGTCTTTTCCTTTGGAGAGCCAAGTTTACCTACTAACTAAGAAGCATGGCTCCACCCACCAGACTCACAGAGATTCACATTTGTTTCTCAACAAATCACAAATGATTAGAGCTCATGAATCTTGTGGGTTGGTGGTAAATAGTTGTAACTCTAAATGTTCAATCCTTGAACTGCAAGATTTTACTTGATGCTCTGAATTACTGTTATTGAGAGTCTTGAACATTTACATTGAGAGAAGAAATATACAATCATAGGGAAAGGATATCATCAAAAGATATCATTAATTTCAGTCTCTAACTTGTAGAAAGACTATTTAAACCATCCTAGAATGATAGCTATGCATGTTGCACTTCTTTCATGTACACATAAATGTGAAAGCTACTTATTTTCATCACATTTTTAAACAAAATTTGATTGAAGCATTTAAGTTATTAATTTTTAATAGCTTTATTGAGGAATAATTTACATGCCATAAAACACACCCATTGTAAATGTAAAATTCAATAATTTTTGGTAAATATATACAGTTGTGAAACTATAACTAGAATCCAGTTTGAGAACATTTCCATTATCCCTTAAAGTTCCCTTGTGTCTGTTGCACTTAATTCCCACATCTGTCCCCATCCCCAGGCAACCTCTGATCTGCTTTCTGTCTCTGTAGATTTTCTTTTTCTGGAAATTTCATATAAATATAATTGTAATATATGTGCTCTTTTCTGTCTGATTTCTTTCACTAACATAATGTTTTTGAGGTTCATGCATGTTTTTGCATGATTCAGTAGTTTTTTCCTTTTTATGTTGAGTTATATTCCATTGTATGGATATGTAGAATTTTGTTTATTCATTCACCAGCTGATGGAAATTTGGATTGTTTCCAGTTGGTGGCTATTATGACTAATGTTGATATGAACATTCATGAACAAGTTTGTGTGAGGAGATACGCTTTAATTTTTCTTAGATACTTATCTAGGGGTAGAACTGCTGGATTGTATGGTAATTTTATATCAGATATTTTGACGAATGTCCCTCATTTGAGATTTGTCTGATATTTTTCTTATTTTTAAACTGGGGAGGAAAACCACAGAGGTAAAGTGCCATTCTCTTCATATCATATCAAGAATATACACTGTCAATATAACTTTACTGTTGCTGTTAACCTTGATCATGTGGTTTGAGGTAGTAGTTGTCAGTTTTCTCCATTATGAAGTTCTTCTTTTTCCCTCTCCCTTTCCATACTGTACTCTTTGGAAGAAAGTCGCTATGTACAGGCCACACATACTTATATCCTTACTGACTTTTTGTCTACTTATTCTATTAAATACTGAAAAAAGGGTGTTAAAATCTCCCATTGTGATTGTAGTTTATCTGTTTTTCCCTTTAATTCTGTCAATTTTGGCTTACTGTATTTGTTGTTCTGCTTATATTATTATAGGATTGTTATATTTTTTCAATGATTGTTTTTATAATCTTTATAAAATGACACTCTTTTCTTGATATCTACTTTGTCTGATATTAATATAGCCACACAAACTTTCTTATCCTTAGTATTTACATGATACAGCTTTTATATCCTTTTAGTTCCAACTTATTTGTACCTTTACACTTAAACTGAATACAGCCTATACCTAGGTTTTGCATCTTTATCCTATCTGCAATCTCTGCCTTTTAATTGGTATGTTTAGTCTATTACCTTTAATGTAAATATTGATATGGTTGGGTATAAATCTACCATATTGCTGTTTATTTTCTATTTTCCCCTCTGTTATTTGCCCCTTCTTTCTTGTTTTCTTTTAGGTAAGAAGACTAGAAAGAAGTAACAAAGATAATATTTTTAAAATATTCCACTTGACCTTCTTTATTGGCCATTTAGCTACATTTTGTTTTTGTTTTTTTGTGAGTGTGTGTGTGTGTGTGTTTTGGTGGTTTCTCTAGGGATTACAATATGCATCCTTAATATATCCCAGTCTACCTTGAGATAAGTCTGCTATAGTCCATGTATAATATTAGAAATTTACAAGAGTATAATTCCATTTCCTGCTTCCTTGTCCTTTATTGTTATATTGTCGTCTTATATTCTATAAGATGCTACACACTCCAGAATACATTGTTATGTCCCTCCCCCATCAATTTCCACCTAATCTAGCAGCTCTGACCTCCTATATCTGACTCCTCAGCCCAATAAGACTCTCATTTTCTTCCTGAGCTCTATTCTCTCTAAGTCACAGGGACAGGGGAGTGCCCTCAGAGGAAAAGAGGAATAAATGTGGATCTCACTTAGTATGTTTGCGTATTTTCGAGGGTTATATCCTCTCCATCTGCTCTCTTCTGGTTGGCCTCCAGTACACTTAAGTCAGGGTTCAGCAAACTTTTTCTATAAAGATCCAGATAGTAAATATTCTAGGCTTTGGGGACCATACAGTCTTTGTTGCAGCTACTCAACTCTGCCACCGTAGTGGAATAGCAGCCATAGATGATATGTAAATGAATTATGGCTGTGTTCCAATAAAACTTTTCAAAAGGACACTGAAATTTGAATTTTGCATAATTTTCATGTGTCACAAATGTTATTCTTTTTATTTTTTTTAAAAATTAAAAAATATAAAAACCATTTCTAGTTTTTAGGCCTTACAAAAGCAGGTGGTAGGCAAAATATGGTCCATGGGCTTTAGTTTGCCAACCTCTGCTTCAAGCTGTGGTTTTAAATTTTTATTAAGAGTTTATAATAGTTATCAGTTGCAGTGTTAGTCTGATATATTATTCTACCATTTCCAGAAGATGAAAGTTCCAATTTTGTAGATAAGAAATGACCAGGAGAGGTTAAGTATTTTGTCCAAGGCCTCATAGCTCTTGGATGGCAGAGTCAGGATTAGAATTCCATCTTCTTGGCTTAACTGCTGCTACTCTTCAAGTGCCTTCAGGTGCCTCCGTGTTCCCCCAGAGGATTTAACCTAATCTGGACTAGGGCTGGAGATGGTCTGAAAAATCTTGTTTAGATTTTTTTGTCCACAGGGGCAGAACCATCCACATAGTCCAGCTTCCTAAATAGTAAATTTAGCTTTAAATCAGCTTACCAGCCTCTCAGTTAGCAATATTTATTGACCATTTAGTAAGTGAGTTTATCTGTGTATGGAAGGGTGGGGATGGGTGACACTGCATGGGGTCCTTATGGGTGGTTCCAGGGGCTGTTTTTGAGACTTTGAAATCTGATAACTCAAAATGAAGTCCCTGAACAGAACAAGGAGAGCTCTTGGCTTAAAACACTCAGATGTCATCCGCTTTAGGAGTCATCCTTCAATATGAAGAACATATCAGAAGGGCACAAAGTAAGGATCCCATTTGTGTGCCTCGTGGAAAGTGGTCTGAACACTTTCTGGTCCAGCTAGGTTTGTAATACAGTAAAGAAATGATTCCAGGGGATATCAGGCCAGTGCTATTCCTAGCTGGTCCTAGATACCGTCTGCACCAGACATTCTCCCTTCTCTCTTCTGCCCTCATCCAGCATTTTAACACCAGCAAAATCAGAGTAAAATGGCCATTACAGTCAGCTCAGAGGAAGAAAAATGGTCCCCAAATGTTAATCTGAGTGTTGTATGTAGAACAAAAGCTGTCCTACCCCTCAGCCTTGCTTAATGCTTACATGATTATGTCCTGCTGGGAATGATTCAGTAGAGAGGAAAATTTGAAATGCAGGGTGAGCGGGTGGGTAGTGGTGGTGGTGATGGTGGTGGTGGTAGAACTGCAGACGCTAAGTCCTTGAGTAAGCAGGAGGGCTGGGTCTGTGTGTGTCGGGGTGGGGTCTGGAGGGTGGCCTTAGGAGAAGGTGGCCTTAGGAGAGCTTCTCCATAGCAACGGGAGGAAAGGCAGAGGATATGGGCCCAGATACAGGGAAGTGTGTGGACTGAAAGGATGAGCATGTTAAGTAAAGTCATCAGGAGAAGGGAAGGGAAGTGGGGAGGAGATCTGAGGAGAGGGGGAATGTGTGAAATAGTTTCTAGAAAATGGAGGGGGCGAATGTAGTGAAACATATCTATGTGGAGAAAACACACTTCTCAGTTCTCCATGGATGGAGCAAGGCTAAAAACATCTTCCTTTATCTAGTGGTACCTGACGCCCACGCAGGTGGTACCTGCCAGAAGAGCACACGTCCCTCCCACCAAGCCCAGTGTTTGCTGCCAGGAGATTCAGATGTCCCTACACTAGGCACTAGGTTGCTATTCCCTAGCCCCCTTCCTTTCCTCTTCTCTTCCTCCTGCCTCCCTTAGAGGCATCCTACCCTAGTGTTCATATATCTTGGCTCCACCACTCAAGTTTTGTGACCTTGTTAAATTGTTTAATCTCCTTGTGTCTTTGTCTGTCTATCTGTAAAATGGTCTGACAGGTGAACCCACCTTACAGATTTGTTGTGAAAATGGGGAGTTACTGCATGTAAAGTGCAAGGTGCAGTGTCTGGCATGTGGCTAATTCTTTTTGCCTTCATCACATCGAGGCAGCCACTTGTGTGACTGCTACAGCACGGTCCATCGCCGGCAGTCTTCACACGTGAAGTCACCGTTGCCCGCGTGGTTCCAAGACTGTGGTGGGCAGAAGAATCACCTGGGGTGCTTTTTAAAGCTCCCTCCAGAGATGCTCCCTTCAGGGATGCTGATTCTGTAGGGCTAGGGCCGGGTGCAAGACCGCATCTTTCCCAGGCATGGCCAGCGGCCCCCACAGGTGCAATCGCCAGGATCCACGCTGCATGCCCTGGGGATGGCCTCTCACCCAGCCTCCACCCAGGGCTGCACAGCAGCAGCCTCTGCGTGACGCCAAACCCAGCTATGGGGCGGATAACCAGGGCCCCCAGCGCTCCACAGCTGCAGCTGCTAGAGTCAGGATGTGAATCCCTGTCGGTTCTATTCCGAAATGTGTCCCTTTCAAACAGGTTGAAAAGAAAACACCTCTAGAATTTGGCCTGATCTAACACAATTTTCAAGTTACATGTGTACATTTCATCGGCATTTGCCTATCTAACATTTATACTTTAATACCTGGAACCAACCTTGAGTCCCTCGTTTTCTGTATCTCCCAAATCCCTGCTCCTGGGAACCGAGCTCATGAGACTGAGACTGATCCCCACCCCTGGGTGCGGTGGAATCTTTCTCGGGGGGACCCCAGATCCCGGCGCTGCACGTGCTGTGCAATCTGCCATTCAGTCTGCTGTGCACAAACACGCAGGAAAGGAACAAAACCCTCGTCTTTAATCACCAGGAACCACGCCTGTTAACTTCGAGGGCCTCTCAGAAATGCCCTGAACAGGTCTTTCCAGAGGAGAAGGAACACTCCAGGATGTTTTCCACATCAGGGCTCCAGCTGGCTTGGGTTTGGGCACTTAACAATTTATCATCCAGAACCCTAGAGAGCGACGGCCAGGGCCGGGCATTTGGTCCGCGTCCACGCCGGTGGCGACGCGCAGTGGGGCCGCTGACCCGTCAGGGTGGTTAGAGGCTGAGCTGTGGTGGCCATACAGCATGAATTTAGCCTTCTGCCGGATTGGGTTCTATCCCGAGCTGGGTCGTGTTCCACAAATCTGGTATTTTCCAAACACCTAACTGCTATTCCAGTGTTGCTTTGCACTCGGTCCAAATTGCAGGCAGGATTCTTTGATGCAGCTCGTGGGGCAGCTATGCCAGTGTGGAGAATGTTCCCATCCGTAGGTTAACAGTACGCAGATCCTGGTTCTGGCATGTCCTGGCTGGGTGGTTTGAGGCAACGTACTGCACCTCTTTGAGACTTTGCTTCTTTATTTTTAAGTATTGATTAGTTTGATATAAACCTGAGAGTGTCCTGAAGATTAAGTAAACCAACCACATGTACCTGTCTTGTGCACTGCCCCTTAACCCCCGACCTCCTCCCAGCACCCTTTGGTAATGTGTAGTGGTTGATTTACCCCTCTCTTACTAGATTTCTCTAGGGAAAAGGCCCCATTCTTAGGGAGTGTGTATGTGTTCCTTTGGTGTTACCCCAGCACTCGAAACAGTGCTATACTCTACACTGTAGGTTGTTCAGAAAAGTTGAACAAATTGAATGAATGCTCAAACAGTAAAATATAAATTCATTAGAGACAACATTGCCATAACCAACCCCTAGTTTCTTAGAACAATACAGTGTTTATATTGTGAATTCAGTTGCAAAGTGTTATACATGAGATGTGTTTTGGTTGAGGAGAATCATCAACATATCAGGAACTAGGAAAGACTGTTGTTTCCATCCTTCTGAACAAGTGCAGATCATTCTGTGAGCCTCTGGGCAAACACTGGCGTATCCCCTGGGCACGGCCAGTTTTGGATCTGGACTCTGCTTAGTTGTTTATTTGAACAGTCTCATCCCCTTTCTAGCCCCTTCCATTACATTTGCTCTTTCCCACGTCTGGGCTAATAATAGCCTCAAACACAATCCAGAGTGTTGAGTGCCAGGTCCTGTTCTTTCTAGAGTTTCATGTCTGTCTGGAATAGTGTCTGGGATCAAGACAGAGGACATGATGAGTACAGGTTCATTGCATGGATGGATGAGTAACTGAGTGCAAGAGTGTAAAACTCCTTCTTGTTTTCTCTCTGCCTCCCACCCCTTTCCTGAGTGCTATCAGTGTTTGTTCTGCTTTTATTTGTTTATGGCTATTTAAAAATATTTGACCTCTGTGCAGAGTTGGATATGGATGAGTCATAACCCTCAGTTTATGACATGCTCTCATCAGTCTTTGCACAGCCTGCCTTACTGCATGTATGGATGGATGGATGTGTAGACGGATGGGTGGATTTTAAGTAGTATAAAAGCATCCATGAACCTGCTACCAAAAACAAAAACTTGGGTCTAGATAATAACCTAGTCTAACCATATGGTCCCCTCCTTCCATCCCTCTGTCTCCCTCAATCTGAGGTAACCATCATCTTGAATCTTAATTCATCATTCCTTTGATTTCCTTTTTATATAGTTTTATTACATCTACATGTATTCTTAAAAAGGAAATGCCTTTCATTTTGGTTGTTTTTAACTTATAAAAATTATATCATGCTTTTATTTTCACTTAGTATTATATTGCTGAGATTCATTCATATTGTTTCATGTTGAATATATTAATTTATGCATTATTGTCCATATATCATTCATTGAGTGAATATACCACAGTTTGTTCACCCATCGTCCTATGGCTGGGTAGTTAGGTGACTCCCAGGATTTTGCTCTTGTGAACAATTGTATTGTGAATATTCTTGAACATGACACCATCAAATTTGTGCAAGACTTTCTTTTTGGATTATGAACTTGGGAGTAGAATCACTGGAACCTAGTGAATGTGAAATTTTTGACTATAGGAGGCAATGCCATAAGTTTCCAAAGGTTTTGCATCAATGTACATACCTACCAGCCATGTACAAGACAGCCTTTGGATCCACATCTTTTCCAACATTTGTTATCCTCAAATGTAAATGTGTACCAGGTGAATGGGTGTAAAATAGCATTGCCTCGTGCTCTTCCCTGATCACTAATGAGGGTGATGCAAACATTTCTTCACATGACAATCAGCCACATTTCCCCTTCTGTGAAATGCCTATTCCTACTTTTGTGTATTTTTCTACTAGACTGTTTGCTTTGTGGGAGTTTGGTATAAATTCCTGATTAGAATTCTTTGTTGATTTTATGTACTTTTTCTCAGGAATCAATTGCTGTGTAACAAACCATCCCAAAACTTAGTGACTTAAAACAACGACAGTTTATTTTTTTCTCAGTTCTTTGAGTTGACTGGGCTGAGCTTTGTGGTTCTTCTGTTCCACGTGGCATCAGCTGGGGTAACTTAGTTGCATTCAGTTCATGGCTAGGATAGAATAGAAGGTTCTAGAAGTCTGCACTAGCATGTCTGGAGTATCGGTGCACTTCCAAGTGTTCTTTCCCCTTGGCTAGTTTAGGCTTCTTTACAGCATAGACTTTTGGGAATAGTTAGACTTACCTGTAGGTTGGCTTCCAAGAGGAAGGAAGCAGAATCTTCCAGTCCCCTTAAGGTCTGGGTCAGAAAGCCCCAGAATGACACTTCTGCTACATTCCATAGGTCAAAGCAAATAACAAAGCCAGTCTGGGTTCAAGGAGAGGAGAAATAGCCTCCAGGGCAAAATAGCCTCCAGCTCTGGTTGGATGAAGTAGCAGGCACATACAGGGAGGGAAGGAATGGATGGCCGCCATCATTGGAGGCGATCTACCACCTGTGTATTGTGAATAGCTTCCATTTTGCAACTTTTCTTTTTTCACTTCTTTAAGGTACCTTTGATGAACCAAATTTCTTAATTTTAACATAGTCAAATTTATCTGTCTCTTCTTTTATTATCAATGCTTTCTGTATCTTGTTTAAGAAAACTTTCCTTGCTCCAGGTTCTTTATATTCTACTAAGAGATTTTAAAGTTTTGTTTTTGCATCTAAATCCTTAATTCTTATGAAGCTAAGTTTAAATGTGGTTTCCATATGGATATAGAATAGTCTTCCTTTTCTTTATGATCTGACCTACCTTCTCTCCTGTATGAGTTTTCACAAATATATGGATTTGTTTTTGGGTTCTCTTCCATTGGTCTATTTGTTAATTGCCCTGTCTTAATTACTATACCTTCATAATAAGCCTAGCTACCTTAAAGGGCAAAGCTCCTTCTTCCTACTCTCCTTCTTTAGAATTATCTTGGCTTTTCTTGGTCCTTTACTGGTCCATATTTTTTCTAGAATTAAATTATCATGTCCCATGAAAATCCTTACTGAGATTTACATTGGAGTTACATTGATTCCATAGATAAATTTGGAGAATATTGACAAGGTTTTGATATTTTCCTACCCAAGAAAATGGTACATCTCAATTTATGTAGACTTTAAAAATCTCAGTAACATTTTGTAATTTTTCCTGTAAGCTCTAATCTTTTGTTAAATTTATTGAGATACGTGATATCCTGATACTATTGTAAATGGTGTCACACTTCTACTTACATTTTCTAGTTTGTTGCTGTTGTACAGAAATGTAATGACTTTTGTATATTGATCTTATATCCAGCCATCTTGCTAAACTCTTCTAGTATTTTAATATTATTTCTGTAGATTTGTATGGAATTTTAAGGTAAATAATTCTATAAACGGTAACAATTTAATTTATTCTATTCCAAACCTTATGCTTCTTGTTTGTTTTGCTTTTAAAAAATCCTTATTCTTGTCTCTTGCCCAATTTTCCAATTTTGTTGTGAGTAGAATCAGAGTTGACTTATTCAGAAACATAAGCCCTTATTTTTGTGTATTCATACAAAGCAGTTAGTATCTATTGGAAAAAGTGACTTCAGGAAAACTAATGGTGGCCTCTCCCAGAGATACTCTTGGGAAGGAAAGGTCTGCCCCAATGCTCTGTCAGTCTGAGAAGCTCCATGGATTTTTTTTCTGTGCTCCACAAGCTTTATTTTGAAAACTGTTATAAATTATTGCATTTTTAAAATGAAGCATTAAATTGTCTTCTCCCAAAATCCTGCCTTTCAGTGCTAAGGCTCTACTTTCAGAGATTGATCATAACCTTGTTCTCTCTGAAAAGGTTCTTCGACTCCAGGGGTCTATCAATCCTTGTAGCATTTCCACTTAAACTTACATCTCTGTGAAAATCTCAGGGAAAAAAGATTTGGAAGACTGGATAGAATTTATAACATTTTCAAAAGGCATTCTTCTGAGTTTTTTCCTTCTAGATCCATGGTCTGATTTCTTTCAGGGTAGCACATATTGTTTTTGATTCTTCACATAAGTAGATTTGCAGTAAACATGACATTTGAGATGGAGGGTAAAAGCACTGAAACCTCAAGAGGACAATGAAAGAAAAGAGAAGGAGTAATTTAATCAAAATCTTTGAATACAAAATTTCTACCCTCACCATTTAAAAGTAATTTTAAGCAATCAAACTTTCTTAGAAAATTTTAATGTTGTTAATTTTATTATGGATTATTGATTAATGTATTATTATAAGTTTTCTTTTTATATTTCAAAGAAAATATATATGTCACACTTCTGCTTCTAATATTTAAGTTTGTGGAATACTTTTAGAACTTTTTTTATGGCAAAAGACAGTATTACCTAAACTTTGCCAATACAAACAGTAAATAAAAAAACCCACAAAAACAAACCATCATCTCTGGCATTATTGTGTAGATAAGTTATTTCTATAGACTCTTTTCTGTCAACATTGTTTCAAATGGTGTGTAAAAATAATCAGAACGTTTGACTCATTTTTATTTCCTGGGCAAAGTTCTTGACTAGGAATTGACCTTTAACTTACTTATCTATTATATCAGTCAACTTTCCAAATGCCAACGTTGACACTGACTCAGATAAATGAAGGGCTTTTCTTGCTCCCAAGTTGAGTACTTTTTAGTGTTTACATTCAAACTATTGATTGTTCACTCTCAAAATTCATATTCAAGTAATTAGCCCTTGATCACACATTTAGTAGATGCAAAAATTCCTAAGCCTGTGTTCTTGCCCAGTATGTTAAATGATAATGCTTTATTTGTGGCAACAGAGGGACCAAGATATCAGCAGAAATGAAGAGATGATTGTAAATGAAAGAGACCTTGGAACCATTGCTCTAGGCGATTGTGAAGGCTGCATATACAACTAATTACTGGAACCAATGTGTGTCACTGAATACCCACAGATATTTAATGTACCAGAGTCATAGCTGCTGGGTGGAGGAAGACAGTACAGGAAAATGATTAGACATGTCATCCCTGGAGCCTTGGGGCCCCTGGGGCCCTGGGCTTAGGTCTTGGTTCTACCATTTGCCATCTGTGTGATTCTGATTACTTAACCTCGCCTCTTTCTGTTTCCTCATCTGTAAAATAGAGGTGATAGTAATTTTAGGGGGTAAATGTGAAGAGCATGGTGCCTAGTGCATAACAGATGCTCTACCAATGTTCACTTTACTTATAATTATTTTAAATTGGGAATCATTATAACAACACAAAAAGCATCATCTCTATTCCTTTTATCTACCCTATGGAGATGGCAATAAAATAGGCCATAAGCTTCCACATTCTTGGAAGAGATTTACTTCCAACCAGTTATAAATCTTTTAAACTTTGAAAATTAATTAATTTAATTACTTCATCAAATAATTAAACTAGTAAAATCCCCTTTAGGAAAAAAAATGGGAAACATGAAGATCACTAAAGGGAAAATTTTTGATGTGCTTGCTTAAGTAGTTATTCATTATGCCCTTTGTTATAACAGAATTTTAAAGATAGAACCCCAGATTTGTTTGAAAAATTATTGATTCAATCACTCCTTTAATAGCTATTTATTGAGTTTCTGCTGTGTGCTAGGTAACGTCATGAGCTGAAATGGCACAGTAAAGAATAAAACAAATGTGGCCTCTGAACTCATGAACTTTCACCGATAGGGCTGCATACCCAAGGTGCTGCTTCTTGGTTATATAAATGTTTTATGTAATACCAAGAGATACAATTCTACATAAATATGTCACCATATATGAATGAACCAGCAATTTCAACTAGATGAAAACATATGGCCACACATTTGGCCATACACTAGGATTGACTTCATCTTTGAACTTTTAAGAATTACCTTCTAAGATGATTGCCAGGGCCACAGCCATCCCTTTGTCACAGCACATTTCTGGGGAGGCTGCAGGTATAGGTTTGCTTCTTGCCCCCCACCCCCCCACCCCATGTGATGGTTGTGCTTGAAAATAATTTAGTTTGGGAACAGAGTACTTTAGTATGTGACGTTCACAACTGGGTACACATGATCCTTTAACTCAATTATAATATATCCAGTGCTAAGAAAGGCCTACACTCAATGTTGTAGCTGATAGTGGCTGTAAAATTCTGCATTGAAAAAAATAGGATGAAAAGATTCTACCAACCAACAAAGAGTAATTCAGTAAGAAGTTAGAGATTATAATACCAAACAGATATTACCCCAGGTAAAACTGGGTCCCCATTTAGAGAAGTCTACCAACTTCTCACTCTGGTATTTACAGCCCAACCCAGCCACATCCCTCCATTTACCTGTCAAGCCTTCCCTTTCAAGGCTTAGGCTAATGTCAAGGGTGACCAGATGGCCTCCCTGCTTCTGCTCTGCTCCACTGTGAAGGCCTTTCCTGTTTGCTGCTCACTGCCACTTACCAAAGTCTTACCCACTTTCACAAGCCAGCTTAAATCCCAACTCTTCCGCTCCACCTTTCCTGAGCCCCATGGGATAGCTACCTTCTTACCACTCTACTCCACACTCTGCTAAGGCACTTGCCTTAATCCACTTTCCTTGTGGTTATTTGTATACGTAATGTCTCTACTGGAACTGCGGGCAGGGGATCCTTTTTGTACCTTAGTGCCTGACACAGAAGTTACACAGAGTAGGATTTAAAGAGTAAAAAGGATTCACCAAAGTGAAAACATCTTTGTATCCCAAATACAACAGGTTCTTTTAGAAGTGTCATATGGGGCAAGAAAAACATAGCTGTAAAAGATGGAAGATAAATATAATCTATATCCTAGAAACATAATTAATGGAGGTTATAAACAGGTTTTATGGTTTAAGATTAAATGTAAAAGAGAAAGTCTTACTACCAGCTTCAGAACACAGCATGATGGATCTCAAAAGGTGACATTTCTAAGCTGTATAAAAGTCTTTGTTTTGGTTACCTCTTTTACTAAATTGATAGGGAAACATTACAAAAATAAAAAAAAGAACTTTTTTTCAGGGCCAGTTCTGTGACTATTGCAATTCTGAGGATCCCAAGAAAGCACATCCAGTTACCTATGCAATTGACGGAACCGAACGTTGGTGGCAAAGCCCGCCTCTCTCCTCAGGGACACAGTACGACAAAGTCAATGTCACCTTGGACCTCGGGCAGGTGAGTTATGCTGTCAATTGGAATGGGAAAAAACAGGTTTGGATCATTGTTTCGATGGTGATTCCTAACATAACCATAATTATTTTTAAAAACCCAGTTTTCTTTTAATTCACTGGTTCTTGTTAAACCTGTTACATGAATGTTTGTATCCCTTGACACCCAAGGCAGATACCCAGACCTGTCTGTTAAATGAGATATTTTGTAGCAGTCTCTTTCCTGGAAACCCTGACGCTGCAAACGCTGCGAATGCTGCCTACCTTAGCTGTTCCATGGGTGACCCTGATTTCAGGCCCATCCCCCTGAGGAAGTTAAAATGGCCCACAGGATGCACACACCAGCAAAATCCTCTTCCCCTTGAGTGTGGGAAGGGCTGTGAGCATCATTCCCATGATTAGGTAACACTATATGACAAAGAAAAAGGAATTCTGCAGGTGTACTTAAGGTATATGTAAGTTGATCAAAAGGAAGATTATCCTTTGTTAGGGAAACTCCTAAAAGGGATGGATCCCTTCCTGAAGGAAGAGATTTGAAACACCGAGATTCTCCTGCTGGCCTCAGAGGAGAAAACTGCTCTGTTGGGAGCTGCCTGTGGAGAGAGCCACAAGGCAACCCAAGAGCGGGTTCTAGCAGCTGAGAGTGGCTCCTGGCCCACAGCCAGCAAGAAAACAGGGACTTCAGTCCGTCAACCACGAGGAACTGAATTCTGCCAACAATATGTGGGAACTTGGAAGCATTTGGCCAGCACCTTGACTTCAGCCTCATAGGACCCTGAGTAGAGCATCTAGAGAAGCCCAGGCTCCTGGCCTACACAACTGTGAGATGATAAATGGGTGTTGTTTTAAGCTGCTAAGTTTGTGGCAATTTGTTATTCAGTGATAGAAAATTAACACACCGTCTTCAGACTGGGGGTACATCCCATCTATTCCATTCCATTTCTTCAACAAATATTTGTTGAATACCTTCTGTGTGCCATTTGGGATACTTCAGGGAACAAACTAGATGTGCTCCCTTCCCTCATGGGCTTGCATTCCAATGGAGGAGGCAGACAGTAAAAATTCTCATAATAAATAGGTACCTATAGTATGTTAGAAACTGTGATAAAGTGAGATGGAAAAAAGAAAATGTAGAACAGGGGAAGGGGGTTCATGATTGCCAGTCATGGGTGTGGTTCACAATTTAATTAGGATGGCCAGGCGAGGGCTTCCTGGGAAAGTAAGACCTGAGGCAGCGAAGGAGTTAGTCTTGCAGATCCCTGGGCCGAGCCCCTAAGGTAGGAGCTTGTCTAGAACGTACAAGGAGGGCAAGGGTGGAAGCCAGTGTGGAGACCATTGCAATAATCTAGGGGACAGAGGCTGGCGGTGGAGGTGGAAGTGGAGAGAAATGATTGGACTCCAGATATATTTTGAAGATAGGTTATCAGGATTTCTTAATAGATTGAATATGGAGTGTGAGACAATAGAGGATTCGGGGAGGACTCCCAAGACCTTTGAGCAGAGCCCCTGAAGCTGCTGTTTACAGAGATGGGGCAAAGCAGGGAGGAGCAGGCTGGAGGGGGACTGGGGAAGGTGTTCATTTGGATGTGCTAAGTTTGAAATACTGCTTGGACATGCTGTGAAGATGCTGACTAGGTCCTAGAATATAAGAACTTGGAAAGCTGTCTGGGATGGAGGTGGATTTTTGGTGTGGGTTGCTTTAGCTTTATCTTATTTGGGGTTCTCTCTGGTTCTTGAATCTGTGGGTTTATGTCTTTCACCAACTCTGGGAAGTTTTCAGCAATTATTATTTTGAATACCGTTTTAGTTTGCTAATGCTGCCTTTTCACAAAACACCAGAAATGGATCAGCTTTTACAAGGGGGTTTATGTGGTTACACAGTTACAGTCTTAAGGCCATAAAGTGTCCAAGGTAACGTGCATCAACAGTCGGTACCTTCACTGGAGGTGTCTGGAAAACCTCTGTTAGCTGGGAAGGCACGTGGCTGGCATCTGCTCCAGAGTTCTAGTTTCAAAATGGCTTTCTCCCAGGACGTTCCTCTTTAGGTTGCAGTTCCTCAAAAATGTCACTCTTAGTTGCTCTTGCGGTGTTTTTCCTCTCTTAGCTTCTCTGGAGCAAAAGTCTGCTTTCAACAGCTGTCTTCAAACTCTCATCTGCAGCTCCTCTCTCTCAACTCATGTGCATTCTTCAAAGTGTCCCTCTTGGCTGTAGCAAGCTTGCTCCTTCTGTCTGAGCTTATATGGTGCTCCAATAAACTCACCAAGGCCCGTGTTGAATGGGCAGGGCCACACCTCCATGGAAACTATCCAATCAGAGTCATCACCCACAGTTGGGTGGGACGCATCTCCATGGAAACACTCAAAAAATTACAATCTAAGCAACACTGATTCCTCTGCCCACATAAGGTTACATCAAAGATAATGGCATTTTGGGGGACATAATATATTCAAAGCGGCACAAATACTTTTTCAGTTTCACTCTCTTCTATCCTTCCGAGATTCTGAAGTTTCCTTCTGAAACTACGCAAGCTGCTCTGTGGTTTGTTGAGTCAGCCTGCCTCGGCTTGGCTCCACTGCTTCGTGCTGTGTGATATAGACAACAGACTTAAACACTCCCTGCGTCAGTTTCCTCCTTTATGAAAGGAGATGACGATAGTGCTTTCCTTATAGAGTTTATCATGAAGTTTAAATGAGTTAACTGCTTAGTTTTCAAACCTCTCTAAGGCAGTGGTCATAATTTTTGTTCAATAAAGTGAAACTTCACAAAACACTTAATATTAAGGGACAAACTCATAAGTTTTGTGCCTCTAGGAAATACCGTATATAACACTGTAGAAAATACTCTAGGAATAGGAAAAGCATATAAGTGATACCAGATTGAAGACGTTTTTTCCCTCTTTTTATGTTGGAGCAACGTTATGTTCGGTCTTGAAAGATTTGTATTTTATGCCCCACGGGTAGCAGCTGTGTTTTCTTCATTACTTCCCTGGAACTATCCAGTGAAAATGTCACTGAGAATTTAGACTTCTAATTTAATAGTAACATAAAGACCTTCGATTTAGGGAAGTGTGAATCTTGAGGTATGGTTGGGAAATAAAATATAGATCATAAACTTATTACCAAATCACATTTTTTTCACCTACTAAGAAATGAAATTTGATTTTGATGTGCTGCAGTCAACTTGACAGCCCATGCTGTGGGGAGGTAGTCACTGTTCTTTGTCTCCTTTGGGACTAGTTGATGGTTTGGGGTGGTTTCGTTTTCTTGGCCAGCATAGTTTGACAAATACGAGTGTTTCCTTCAGGACTCCATCCTGACAGGGACTTTTCCTCTTACAAGGTGGCAAATATAGGAAGGTTCTGAGATTCACTAGAGGTATTTTCTGAGGTTTTGGACTTGATTATACATTATTTGTCCAGTTCAGGCTATAGAAAAAGAACACATTGTCTTGCAGGAAGCTTTACTATCATCTGGCCACGTATGAGTGCATTTTTACATTTAAGGCGAAATGTGGATGTCAAGTTTTTAAAAGGAGAATCTCTGGAATAAAGGGCATTTGTTCCTTCTGTACTCTCCCAGGAGTGGAGGCGTATGGAGTCTGGTGCTCTCCCACTGTGCGACAGGAAGGTACAGACATGAAATCCAAATATGCACCTGGGCTTTCCTTCAGGACGCAGGTGAATCTTACTCTATGGACTCAATTTCCCCTACTGGTTCCTATATTTACCTTCATTTTTCCTCCTCCAGGGTGAGGGGTAAGGGAAAGCCTTTCATGGTGTGTGTGGCTGGGGAGAGGAGTCTCAGAGCTTCCTGAAGTGTGGGTGGGCTGGAAGTTAGGAGGGGCTGGCTCTCAGGTGGAAATCAAGGTGGGTGGGACCAGCCCAGGGTTATTTAGGAGCCAAAACAGGGCCAGCCTGGCTCATCCCGTTCCAGGGAATAGGAAAATCATCTTGATAAGAATTTTAAGGCTTTTTGCAACTTCTAATGTCCATAAGGTTATTATATTTTACAAATCCCTAAACAACCTTGCCAAAAACCTCAGAAGGACTGGGTATTTTCTTCAGAGGTTGGAAGCGTGAAGAGAAGAGGTGAATTGCACTGTGCTCTGCAGAACTGTGGGAGAAGGAGGCCCGATGGGAACCCACAGTGGCAGCGGAAAGACGGCAGATGAGACCAGCCTTCCGGCCTCCCTCGGAGAGGGAAAGGCGCTGAGGCCGAGGCCCCACCCATCGCCCGGGCCCCTCCCTGCATGGGCAGTCCTGCTGACAGCTCCTTCCTGTCACCAGTGTCCCATCTCCAGGGCCTGCATCTGACCCTGCTTCCTGCCGGGGGGCTCTTCCTGGGGTCACGGGGATTTTCTTAGCCTGTTTATAGAACAGCCGGGGAGACCAATACTTAATGCCTCCAGGGGCGGTTCTCAATCTAGAAGGGAAGGAGCTTGGTGGCAAAATAACCTGTTTATTTGCCTCTCAGTGGGACAGTTCTGAGGTGTGCTCTGTAGAATTCCCCAGAGGGTCCTGGTTGGATTGCACCTCAGGTGTCCCTGGTAGCATGTGCTTCTTAACACATCTGTCATTGGCTTTTCTCCCTCCCCTGTCTTTGTACTTTTTGACATCCACTCCGGAATAAATACCTGTCCCCAAGTCCTTGTCTCAGTGTTGGCTTTACAGAGGACCCAAACTAAGACCGGGAAGAAAAGGGGGCCTGAACCGAAACCCAGAAACCTCTCTACATGCTCCACAAACTATGAAAAAGTTATATAAAATGCAATAAATAGAAAATTCTGAAAATGTTTCTAAGACTCTAAGACTGAGAGCAACAAGGAAACAATATTCTGACTTTTAAAGAAAAAATAGGTCCCAGGAAAAATTTCCCATTACTCTACCTCTCTGTTTCTTCATGAGCAACTCACTATAGATCGTCAACTCCATAGGGGCCAGATGCAGTATAGAAGCCAACCACCTGAGAGAGAATTCAGTATTTAGACTCCCATCTAGGATCCTTTGGTTGCCCATCCTCTTCAACTTTTATGGGACTCTGGTGGGTGAATCCAAAGCACTCTTTGTAGCCCTGGGCTATTCTGACTCAGATGGGAGGGAGGACTGGGCCACTTTCAGATTCTTCCTGGGCTTGAGGGCCTTGGAGTTTACATAGGCTGTAAGAATGCTTGGCAGATGAGGTCACTAAGGAGTCTGACTCAGCTAGGTTCCTGGAGGGATATGGTCCAATTTGGAAAGTGGATGGCTCTTGGTTTTGACCCAGTATTTCTGGATTTCTCAGGAATTGGTAGACCACCAGCTGCAGAAGGCCAGAGACAATGATCTTTTGTTTGCAATGTGACATTTTGTTCCCAACATGTAGCACAGTGCCTGGCACGTAGTAGATGTTCAATCAGTGTTTGCTGAGTTGATGTAGAATGAGCCAAGGATGACTCAGGGTCAGTCTGAATTTCCCCAGGGTACGGTACTTGTGGAGGCAGATCTCTGTGAAACTGTATCTCTGGGTGAAAGTGAACCACCTTAGCACTGTAATTAATTAGATGGTTGGCTTCACTTATGACACTTAGGTCTCTTTGCAATGTCATTTAAGTAACATGTAGCTATAATAAAGTTTGAAGATATAGAAGATCTTATTAGTAACACATTTGTTATTAATAAATATGCTGTTACTGAACATATAATTATGAGGCTCAATCCTCCAAAGCAAATAATTCATTCATGGGTAGGAAAATAGGTATCAACAAAATTTCCTGGGCTATTGGGTATGCAATTTTATCCTACTGTGTAACCTAAAAGTGTTAATTTGCCTTTGAAGTGCATTAGGAAGACTCTTGCATTTTCTTTGTATACGTGAAGAACTTGAGGAAGATGAGTGGATCCAGAGCAACTGACTGGAATCCTTGATGTGACCAATTTGTTTAGTTTTCTGAACCACTACCTGAACAGCATTGATAATATATGTTAGTAAATAGATCCTAAGAATCTTTAAACCCTATTATAGAAAATGTCTGGAAAATAGTATCTGACCTAAAACTGTACTATACATTTTCTGGCCAGACTGACTTATTTTCAGTGTTTTCTTCCTCAGTTGATATATCTTCCACCATCTACCCATTTCCTCAAGTCTTAAAATTTATCAGTTTAAATCATGTGTTACTTAAGGTTATGCTAGTTGCTAAAACAGACCTTGAACTCCTAGTGGCTAAACACAAAATTTATTTCTTATTCATGGAATAGTCCAAATAGAGCTGATCCTGGCCAGGAAGCTCTCCTCCAAACAATGGTTCAAAGACTTAAGGTTCTTTCCATATTTTGGCTCCAACATCTTCAACACATGGTTCCCAAGGATGCTCTAGGAATTCTCTCCATTCCAGCCATCAGGAGTAGAAGAGCATATGGAACATTTTTATAAAACCAGAGAAGTAATAGGTTAACAGAAAAATGAAAAATACTCCCCTCACACAATCAGTTTTCCCTATTATTAACACTTTGCATTAGTGTGGTACCTTTGTTACAATTGATGAAACAATATTGTTATAATCATGCTATTAACTAGTCCATAGTTTACATTAGGGTTCACTGGGTTGCACCATCCTATGGTGTTTTTTTTTTAATTTTTATTCTAGTAACCTGTATGCACCCTAAATTTTCCTCTTTTAACCACATTCAAATATAGTTCAGTGCTGACAATTATGTTCACAATATTGTCTACCATCATCCCATCCATTACCAAAACTTTCTTATCACCCCACATAGAAACTCTGCACAAATTAAGCATTAACTCACCATTTCCAACCCCACCCCAGCCCATGGTAACCTATATTCTAGTGTCTGAATTTATGAGTTTGCTGATTCTAATTGTTTCAAATCATTGAGCTCATACCATATTTGTCATTTCTGTCTGGCTTATTTCACTCAACATGATGTCTTCAAGGTCATCCATGTTGTAGCATATATCAGAACTTCATTCCTTTTTATAGCTGCATAATCATCCATTGTATGTATATACCACAATTTATCCATTCATCTGCTGATGGACACTTCGGTTCCTTCCTTCTCTCGGCAATTGTGAATAATGCCACTATGAACATTGGTGTGTAAATATCTGTTAGAGTCTCTGCTTTTAATACTTTTGGGTATATAACTAGAAGTGGGATTGCTGGGTCATCTGGTAATTCTGCACTTAACTTTCTAAGGAACCATCAAACTGTTTTCCACAATGGCTGCACCATTTTACATTCCTACCAGCAATTAATGAGTGTTCCTGTTTCTCTATATCCTCTCCCAACACGTTATTTTCTGTTTTTCAATAGAAGTCATTCTAGTGGGTGTAAAATAGTACTTCATTATGGTTTTAATTTTCATTTCCCTAATGGCTAATGATGTTGAGCATCTTTTCATGTGCTTATTGGCTATTCGTATATCTTCTTTGGAGAAATACCTGTTCAAGTCTTTTAACCATTTTTAAATTGAATTGTCTTTTTGATGTTGGTGTGGGATTTTTAAAATAAATTCTGGATATCCCACCCTTATCAGAAATGTGGTTTCCAGGTATTTTCTCCCATTTTGTAAGTTGTGTTTTTACTTTCATAAGAAGTTCTTTGATGCACAAAAGTTTTTAATTTTGATGAAGTCCCATTTATCTATATTTTGTTGTTCTTGCTAATGCTTTTGGTGTAAAGTCTAAGAAATCACTGCCTAACACAAGGTCCTGAAGATGCTTCCCTATGTTTTCTTATTATGAAAGTCTTTGGTTCTTATTTTTAGGTCTTTGATCCATTTTGAGTTGATTTTTGTATGGGTATGAGGTAAGAGTCCACCTTCATTCTTTTGCATATAGATATGCAGTCATCCCAGCACCATTTGTTAAAGAGACTATTCTTTCCCCATTGAGTGGACTTGGCACCCTTTTCAAAAATCAATTGGCCTACCCCGAGGAGCTGGGGGAAGGTGCAGATGTGTTGGACTTCCTCACCTGGATTGGTGTTGATGTTGTTACAAACATTGGGACTGGCGGTTTGATGTGCTGAGCCCTCGATCATGGGACTTGCCCTTATGTAGCTTGTTACTGCAAAGGAGAGGCTAAACTTGCATGTAATTGTGCCTAAGAGTCTCCCC
>PVKY010002008.1:0-28134 GCA_004027775.1 Bradypus variegatus | reverse complement strand
GAGGTTCATTTAACATGCCACATTTATATGACAGTGGAGATACAATGGAAGAGAGTTCTTTTCTTAACAACTTGAATTAGTTTCAAGTGTGCCATTTTGCATTCAAATGCAGAAAGACATGGAAACCAACCCTTTATTTTCTATTAGAAAACAGCCACTGTCCCCTATCTCTCATTATGGTGCAGACTACAAGACCTAACAACAAAAATCCATATTATTGATCTAGCCAAGTCTCCACAATTATTCTTTAGAAGGAAACGCCGACGATAAATTACATCTGCACTGGCTTTTCATCTGCTGTTCGATATAAGTGATCTCTCAGGGCAGGCTGGAGACCTTAAATCGTCAACACCCTTGTCAAAGAAGCTAAGGAGGCCTGGGCTTCCCACAATCTGCTTCAGAAGAACTTTTAACCTATAATTTCTAACAATAATACAGGATTCTGGTCAATCAGGAGAACATTTGGGAATGCTGATCAAAATTTATACATTTTTGCCTCCTGAAACAAAATTCTTTCTCAGTGGCATAAAGAGAAAGAAGAACACAAAAATACCAAACTGCTCACAGTAATATGGCTAGAATGATACAAGAGCATTCAAAATATAAGAATGTCAGGAAGTTTTCAGCTCTCTGTACTTAGACAATGAAAATCAACTCATAAACACAGAAAACTCACAATGCCCTATGAATGGTTTATATATTTGTGAAGACCAGAATTGAGAGTACCTTGCTATCATAAATGAATTCTGAATCCTGCTTTTACTATGAGTTGGTTCAAATCCCAAACAGTCTCTTAAATGTTTTCATGTAAAATGGATGTGAACATGGACTCTTTAAGTTTGTAACTTTCTTTTAAAATAATAGTAGCTAAATTCAGATTAGTCTCTTTGTATTAATTATCAAAAACTCTTGGATCTGATAGCAATCTCCTCTTAAAAGAAATATTAATTTGATAAAAATTTTTTAGATTGTAATTTAAACCAACATTCAATAATGTCCAAAAATATTATGGTACTTGTCTGTATCAGTAGTAAAATACAAGACTGTTTCTCTATGAAAATGTAACTGATCTCTCCAAATGAGCTGCTAAAATAGAATTTTCTTTGTTTAAACACATGCACACATACATACAACACAAAAATGTCACTTTAAAATTATCCTTAGTCTCACTGAAAAAAAAAAAAATGAAATACCATACCTGTTACTAGATAATTACCACAACCTTAAAGCAAATGCCTCAAACAGGAAATCATTTATATTGATTAGTATTAAGATAATTAAAGCATATGTAGCAGCAGGGCGTTCGGTCTATATCTGCCCAGACTTGTGTTCAGAAAGCTGGTGTCTCAAACCTGTGTGAGTCCTGTAGTGGTCTTTCATGGCCGAGGCGGTGAGAAACGAGTAGTGGCAAGTGGGCCAGGAACATTTAAATGGCTTTTCTCCCGTGTGGAGTTTCATGTGGTTGTTTAGGGCCCACTTCTCCGTGAAACTTCTGTCACATAAGTGGCATGTAAATTTTCTGCATGGAAGGAAAGAGGAAAAAGAACATTAACTATTATACACACACCAGCACATAAAACCCAGAAAGAAATGTGTTTTCCAGGCTGAGAGGTAAAAGCACAGACTTTTGTGGGGAGAAGTGCAGACCTGCTCTGTCATGTCTGTATAACCAGGCATTGATTTTTCTGTCCAGGCCTGGCACTTCAGCCATTTATTCTCTGCTTTGCGGTTGGGCCCAACGGGTTTGAAAAATTCTGTTACAGTCCAGTCACCCCTGAGGCAAATGTGAGAATAGATTTCACCTGTGCAGGCCTCCACCACTTATCCAGGGCATGGACTGTCAGAGCAAAGGCTAAATGAAAAGCTATCCATACTAAACTACTCAGACAATCCTGCTGCTCGCCGCCACAGTGCAGAGGAGAGAGCCACGGTGACAGCCAACTCCAGAACAAACCACAGCACGTCACACCGCACCATGCTCTCTGCACAGGCAGCAAATCCCAAAGGTGTGTCCTGAACACGGTGTCCTCCTCCTGTGGGACCATACGGGTACATACACACTTTCCTTTGAGAAGAACAAAAAGCAGACTATATCTATGTATTTTAACAAAATTGGTCTTTGAGGAAAATAAACCTTAAGGATTTCCTGTATGAAAAAAACAAAATAACAAATCAGGACTCACACTAGAAAATATTTCAGTGCTGCTGTTCACAGTTTAAGATCTTTTATTACCTCTAATCATAGAGGAAAAAGAAAATAAAAAGAACTTTAATAGTTCCTCTGGTTGATCTGTCTCCTTCAGTTGCATTCATGAAATTATCGCTGAACTACACTTTTTATTTCTAATGTAATTTAGTTTAAAGGATCCCTGTGACTAACAAAAGATATTAGTGTCCAGCTAATTAGTTAGGATAACAAATACTCAAAACCAAATGAAAGCCAGTATTCAAAATGAAAATCTTTTAATAAATTGATAAACACTGTCCTACAAAAGAGAGAACATGGCTCCACAAGTCGGATTTCACGGTCATAGATGGAATTGGACTTTCAGCAAGTTAATGCAACTGAAACTATAGGATTATAATATAAGTGTTTTAAATTATAAAATAATCGAGGAGCTGTATAGAGACTGCATAATTTTCATAGAGGTTTTAGCCATAATTTTATAAATTTCCTTATTTCCATAAGGGAAAAAGAGAATCCCAGGGTTAAAATAAATGACTTTCTCATTTTGAGGCAAATGTAGATTACTTTAACAAATTAGTCATTCAGAGTTTGACAAATTCTTATCAATAGAATTATGAAACTACCTTTTATGACAATCCCTGTTCTTATATTATATATAGCATTACTTTTACAAAGTTTTATTTTAAATGTAGTAAGATAAATTTGCTACATATTTAAGAAATTCTATATAAAATATTGAAAGACTTTATTGATATTAAAATTTCCAATTAATATATCCATATAACATATGTGTAGAGGTACTTTACTTGTACCCATTAAAAGAAAACTCACTTTCAAATTACTATATCAATTGATCATTGCTTACTGGTACTAGAGAATGATAAATATAGCTAAATACTTGAAAATGCACTGTAAAAACATATGTCCGTATATCTCTGACAGGTCTTCATGCATTTAACATTTCAAAACCATGACAAGGATCTTATTTCCAAGATAAATTCCCCTATCTACTTATTTCTTCATGTATTTATTGTGGATCTAACCTTCTCCTACAAGAAATAAATAAGGAGGTTAAGTAGATGCTATCTTTTAACAAATAGTTTCTCCAGACTGCATTACAACTTTATGAATGACAAAATAAATCTCTCATTTTTAAATCTACCATGATGTACATTTAACAAAATTACATCCATGAAACTTCAATATGTGTACCCTATTATTCATATATAATAAAAATGTTAAACTAAAGCTTACTGCCTATCTTGAAATAACAAAAGCCAGACAACTCAGAACTAAGGCCACTACTTGACTTTCAGAAAACCTCACACATTTTACAATTTGCTATATGAAAAGTTCACATGCTGGTACTTTGAAAAGACCCCAAAATACTATCAATGTAGAATTTCCTTATAAATATTAAGACCTACTCATCAATGGGGAGGGTTTCCTGGAACCACACAAATTCTGAGTCCTCAAATGTTCTAAATATTTGAGTTCATGCAGCAGGTCAGTAAGGACTTTGTCACCACCCAAGGGACCCTGGCTCTCCCTGGGCTTGAGGAGGTCCATCTTGTGGTCTCCAGGAGAGACTGGGAGCTAAAATGTGCATTTTTGTGCTGCCATATGGCCTTCAGAGGCTAAGGACATCAATGCCTGCTGTACAGCTACTTTAGAAAGGCCTGACACCACTATTCCAAAAACACCGTACTGGATGGACAGAGAAAACAAAGGTGAAACAGAGGTGGATTACATTCTCAAGGAAATCACAGGCTACCAAGCTAGAAAAATTATTCACAAAAATAAATTCAATGCTAGAAAAAAATATAAAAAAATTAATTTTACAAGAGAAAGCCATTAAGAAGGTGGATGAGGGGCGGGGCAGATTAGAGAATGCTTCCTGGAGGTGGCATTTAACTGATGTTGAAACGAGGTGTCTGCTGGAAATGCTGTCGGCAGGGAGAATCTCAGCGGAGGCCACACACACAGAGTGAGGTGAGAGCTGAAGGGCACCCGCAGAGCCCTGCCATTGAGGCTCCGAATGGCCTGCTGTCCACCTAAATAAAGAGGCCCCTCCTGTTACTCAGAGAAGTGGGGAAGCCCTAGGATTGCACTGGATTTCACTCAGTATTACAAAGGCTTTCCTCCCTCACTTAGTGGTCCTCCATGTGAAACTTCTTTCTTTACTGAGTTTACAATCATTCAAAAGATTAAAAAAAAAAAAGAGTTCTGCTTTGAAAAAATCTCATTGGTGATAAGATCTAACCTATTGTAAAGAGAGTTTTACCCTAGTTCACTTGAATCTAAAAGGGTAAATAAGACAAGCACACCAAGTAATATGACTGTGTTTTCAGCCTTATATCTGTAAGGTCCAGAATCATGCCAGGCACACAGAGGGGCTCCCAGAGGGACTGTGGACGGGCTGAATGAACTGAAGACTGGTGAGCAACCTTTCTTCAACCTCACCAGACTTCAGAACCACCATGTGAGGTCTTTACATCCCAGAAACTGGGGGCCTCTCATCCAGGCTGCCCAGGGCTCCCAGTTCTCACATCCAGTGAGCGTTTCTCCTTTGGCAGCATTTGTGCTGACTTTTTGAGCAGATTTCAAACACACAGGAAAGGACAGAGCTCTGTCCTACCATCCAGATTTATGTCTCCAGATGCTAATATCCAGATTTCCATATTTGTTTCAGATCCCTTTCATACTGGAAACATCTAAAACTAATTTTAAAATTTTAAACATTTAGAAATTAAAAATTTGAAAAATGATACGACAGACCATAGCAGAGGACTAAATGAAGTGCAATTAGAGAGCAGAAAATACTAACTGGGTGCAGAAGACTTATAAGAGCTGCAGAGAAAACAAAGCCTCGGGGCTGGGTCTCAGGGCAGAGATGGGAGAGCCAAGGCAGTGGTGACATCACTGAATTTCAGAACTGAGGAAACGAGGAGCTCAGCCGACAAGACAGCATCGTGTCACATGCAGGCGAGGCCCCTCAGCCCGCACAGGTCAACAGACCAGGAAAGACCAAGATGGCATGGGGGGGGGCAGGATTAGCAACCATTTCGCCCTAATTTGCATCTACCTACTGTATAATGACCATTAAAAAGACCAAAATGTCAAGGAGTGCAATAAGACATAATGAAAAAGGACAGTTTGTTATCTTCCTTTTCAACAGGTTCATGCTAAGTTTCCACCAGACACAAAGAGATCTTAAAAGGGTTTCAAAAGGAAAGTCAAGTCACAAGCAAAAGAAATAAGCAAGATACCAGACTTCTCAACAGCAACACCAGGAATGAGAAAACAAAGTAACAATGCTCTGAAAATTTGTAGACTGTCAGACCCCAGAAAAAAGTCTAACAGATAGAAGGAATGTCTGATCCAGGGGCCCTGCTGCTTATTTCAAAGATACCAGGTAGGTGATAGACTAAGGGTTGAAAGCTGTTTCAGAAATCCCATTCACAGTAGCGCCCAGACCCCCGGGGGCAGACAAGGCAAGACCAGATAAACAAGCCAAAAGGCCTACTTCCTCCACATAGATAATACAGTGCATATCAAAGAAGAGTATGTTAAAACGGTAGTAACCAGTCAACAGAAACTAATAGGCACTTGCCCAATTGAAGCCCAGAACACACTCAGCAGGACCCTTCCCAATACCCAATGTGGGTTTTTCCTTTAAAAAATGCTGCTCTCAGAAAGAGGGCTGGAGCCATTTTTTCCTTTCTTTTCTAATGGCTCCCACCTGCTTTCTTCTGCTTTCTTTCTCTAATAAACCTTAAACTCTCTAAACCATGACTTGCTGCGTTGTGTGGATTCTTGAACTGCTCTGGACCTAACACAGTGTATCTTTAAAAAGTTAGTTAGTTACTATTTCAATATCAATATGCTCTGGCCTCTGGGGCGTGTCTCTACACCTTAAGTTTCATTCTGATAATTAAGGAAACTTCATAGAAGAGAAAAGCTAATGGCCAATAACATATAAAACAATGTTAAATCTCTGAATTACCAACGAAAGGATATTGAACTACAAGACACTGTTTAACACCAAAAAGACTGACAAGTATTAAAAAATCTGCAATTTCCTGGAGTTTGGAAGGAAGCAAGAGCTCTCTAAACATTTCAAGTGTTGGTATAATGTAATACAACAATTTTGAAGAAAAATCTAGCACTGTTATTTACAATAGTGAACATGTCCTAGCCATACCTTTCATCCAAAGTCCGTTCTAGGTATATGTCACTAAGGAACTCTTGTACATGTTCAGACAGGTTAAAAAAAAATTCCCCATTAAAATAATAAAACCAGAAGCAATCTAACCATCCATTAGCTAAGGAGTAGATAAATAATGGGTTTAATCATAAAGTGGAAAATCAAAATGCAGATAAGTCATTTATCACTGTGGATAAAAAAAAAAAGTCTCAAAACCAGGAAATAATGGTGTTGACTGATTCAAAGTTATTACTGTAAAATTAAACGGATGTTACAAAAACTTAATTGGCAGGGATCACTGATTTTCAAGAACAACGTGGACCACCGCACTGTGAAAGCAACGTGGTGTGTGCCGAGTTCCTATCACCACAGCCCAACATACCAACAACTCGCCCCAACAACCTCAGAGGTCCTCACACACAATGAGGGTTCTTTGGAATAACAGCCTCCTTTTGTAATTATTATAATTTAGTAATTACATAATAATACACTGGGAGATGAAATGAAAATAGAATTTGATGTGGTCTTTGCCCAGTAGGCTTACCATATGAATTTCTACTGAGTTGCAAATATAATGGAAAAATAATCACTTTTTTGAACAAAGAAGCACATAAAAGGCATATAAAGACAATTACTAAAAAGCAACTACAATGCCCAATTAATTTACATGAGCATCTTAATGCTAAAAAACTACCCCAAAGAATAACAAAGTAAAATGAAGAAGTTCAAGAAACTCTGCCATGGTAATAAATTCAATATCTATAAGCACCAAAATTCTGAGATGAGTGCATTGTTTTTGGTTTGAGAAACAGCTGAAAAAAATACATGATACTTCTTTTAAACTTAAATTACTTCTTCATGAGTAAGTCATTAAATTCACTTTAAATATCCCAATATTATTCCACAGTAATCCTGTCCTTCTTTTATCAATGAGGTTTTAAAACATGATATACATGTTTAAATACAATATACAATTCTACACGGAAAATAAAAATTTGACACTCTTTTCCTCTAAGTTGAATAACCAAAAGGTACGAGGACGGCTAAATAAATGTACTGGTGTTCAACACGCAGGTTCACCTTCTGGCCAGCCCCTCTGGAAGAGCTGTGTGCATGTACATAGGTACAAGAGCTCAAATAAAAACTCTGACTCAATTGACGAAGTTATATCCTGAAACCAAAAGTGTTCCACAATAATACTAATATCTAGATTATTTAAATTAGACTAGAGTTTTGAGAGTTGCCTGATTCAGATTACATATAAAACACAAGCATGGTTTACAGCAAGATGCTCAAAGAGCTAAGATTGGAAAGGTTCCATTTACTAAATTCAACTTTCAAGGCTCAAGGGGGACTTACCAAGGAAAGCTGAAAGGCCTCCCTGAAGGCGTTTACTCAGCACCCTTGGGAGCAGGCTACTTAGAGCCAATCCTCTGCAGTGTATTGCTGCCCCAAACAGGTGATAATTAGCCCAATTAACAGGCAGATCCTTGATAACTAGTTAGAAAAGAAATTTAACCTCACTTTTGCCAAAGCCAGCCATTTTTAAACTATCTTATCACTCAGGTTCTAAAAACTATGGAATATATTTTTCTGGCACTTTGAATTCAAGAAATGGGTTGAAAATCCTTTTTTTCAAAATAAAGGGATTGGGAAGCTTTTCAATTCAAGAAATTGGTTGAAAAGCTTTATGTCTGGGGACAGTATTAAGTAAAATATTAATCCTAGGTTGCCTTAGTCTACAAATAACCAAGACAATGACTCATTCTACAAAGACTTTCAAGGATTACAACTGCTACACCCTCAAAGATTTGAATTTCTCCATCAAAATCACATTCCCATGAACACTGTCTTCATCAGAGACAATACACTATGGCCTAATCAAAACCATCCCATTAAGTTTGGTTAGAATTTTCCCCATTACAGCATATGCTCTGTATCGAACACTCTTCAGCACAATAGGCAGGAAAACTTGTGCAAAGGGTCAGATAGTAAATATTTTTGGCTCTGCAGGCCATAAGGTCTCTGCTGCCACTATTTAACTCTGGCATTTCAGTACACAGGCAGCCCCAGGCAGTATGTAAACAAATAAGTATGGCTGTGTTCCAATAAAACTTTATTTACAAAAACATAGTGGGTCAGATTTGGCCTGCAGGCCATAGTTTCCCAACTCCTGATTTAGATGACAAGTTACCCCCCAACCCCCCATCAGAAAACAAAACAAAAAAACTTGACCTATATACGTTTAAAAAACCTGAATGCTGCTGGCAAACAAAAGTCTATTAAGCCCCCCTTCTCAGTGTCTGAGAAGCTGGTTTAGTCCTGAAATAGTCCTGTTTCTTGCAGAGATTAAAAACTGCAACATAAGAACAGGTGGAAGAAATTACACTGCATACGAAACCCATTCAAATCACAGGCTGTCCTGTCCTTTCCCAAAATACCCCCTTTCAATTGTATCACAGAGGTGGAGGGCTTGCAAAGTTGAAACAATTTAAATTAACCATAGAAGTCAAGCACTGGAGAACAAGATGTATATTAAATTGCCACAAACCTCTACACTGGGCTAAGTAAAGTTTTACAGCTTTAGGATAGGTAAGAAAACACTGGAGTTTTAAGAAAAGTTGAAATCATTGTTACAAATAAGGGACCAATATTACTGTTTAAAGAACAGATAAAGAGAATTTCTTGCAAAACATCACTCTTGTTGAAAAATAAATAATTTGGACTAAAATGACAGAATACATTTCAGTATCAATTTATACCCTCTTTACTAACTTTCAATCTTTGGACAGTTACAACACAATCCTAACAATCTTCAAACTATTAGAGTTCATCTTCTATATCTTGGAGAGTTACAACACAATCCTAAGAATCTTCAAACTATTAGAGTTCATCTTCTATATCAATCAATCAAAAAGTATTTATTGGCATCTACTATGTGTTTAGGAATGAGCCATGAGATGAGCAAACCTACAAATATATGAAAGACAAGTATCTGTCCCTCAAAGGAGCTTATTCAAATAGATGGTGTTCTAGTTTGCTAATGCTGCCAGAATGCAAAACACCAGAAATGGATTGGCTTTTATAAAGGGGGTTTATTTGGTTACACAGCTATAGTCTTAAGGCCATAAAGCATCCAAGGTAACACATCAGCAATTGGGTACCTTCACTTTGAAGGATGGCCAATGGTGTCCGGAAAACCTCTGTTAGCTGGGAAGGCACGTGGCTGGCGTCTGCTCCAAAGTTCTGGTTTTGAAATGGCTTTCTCCCAGGACGTTCCTGTCTATACTGCAGTTCCTCAAAAATGTCACTCTTAGTTGCTCTTCGGGTGTTTGCCTCTCTTAGCTTCTCTGGAGCAAGAGTCTGTTTTCAACGGCCATCTTCAAACTATCTCTTATTTGTAGCTCCTCTCTCAGCTTCTGTGCATTCTTCAGTGTCCGTCTCGGCTGTAGCTCCTCTTCAAAATGTCACTCACAGCTGCTCTGAGTTCCTTCTGTTTGTCAGCTCATTTATATGGCTCCAGTGATTTAATTTAGACCCACTCTGAATGGGTGGGGTAACACCTCCATGGAAATTATCCAATCAGAGTCATCACCCACAGTTGGATGGGGCACATCTCCATGGAAACACTCAAAGAATTACAATCTAATCAACACTGATAAGTCTGCCCACACAAAATTACATCAAAGATAATGGCATTTTAGGGGACACAATACATTCAAACTGGCACAGATGTTAAAGACAAATAGTGAAATTAATACAAAAAAAATACCAAATATAGCTGGTACAGTCAAGAGTACTATAGAGATCAACAAGTGATGAAATATTTACTGAGGCTGTATGGCTTCAAACTTTAGAAAGAAACAAAGACAGATTTTGGCTTTTTGATTTGAGGTTTAACTACTGCATGTACACGAATTCAGATAGCCCAGACATCATCATTTAATGAATTCATAACCCTGAACTGTGAAACACAGAAAGTTGACTGCTAATAAGAAATAACGTTCATTACAAGTAAAAAATCTTCTATTCTCGATGAGTAACCCACAAAATCACAATTTTTAAAGACATGGTTCTGGGTGTCTAGCCTTTGGAGCAGACTAGCTCCCACTGAAGTCCTATCATCATTTCATTTTTATTTTCATTTGCTACATTAACACAAGAGTCTTTATCTTACTCGGAACTCGTTTACCACTCACAAGTCATGCCACCTCACACATGGTGACCTCTGGATTGTTTTGTACTTTTACATACGTACACTCCCTAAAAGGTTCTAAGCAATCCACGGACATTTACATTGATTTTCAAATACTTGATCTCTTTCACGGTGCCGATACCATATAAAGGGGAAGAATAAGAAGATACATTAACAAATGTTTATAAATTTAGCAATTTTATGTAATCAAAGTTTATCAAAGGCTCAAAACAGAACCAGAAATGTTCTGGTAAGTGATTTTCCCAATGACATACTTAAGACTGCAAAACAATCTGCTTCCGGGGACCGTGCCACAGCGATAAGGCAGACGCCGCTTCTCTGGTTGACTCTGGCTGGTTACTGGTTCTTTCGGCCTTATGGAATTGGAATATATTATCTCTAAAATATGTGCCAGCAATAAAACCCCATAGTCTCATATCGATGAACTTTGATCCCAGTCCTAGGAGTAAGGCTTGGCTGGGAGATGCCACCGAGGGCCACGTGGCCCAGGAGAGGGGCAGGGTCCGCAGGGAGGAGCCCACATCACCTCTGCCTGATGCAATTCCAACCAGCCCCTGTGGCTGGTGAGGAATCCCAGATCATCATGGTTTAAGGACCCACTGTCCTATCCGTGGCATCTAGATGCAGTCCAAGTGCTGACTGATTCTCTCCTGGAACAAACAGACTGAACTTCCAGGAGAAAGAGACTTGAGTATTATTACCTTAAACAGTAGGGTGGAAGGTGAGAAAAATGTTGTCTTTTAGATATTTAATTTGTCTAAAGCAGAAAATATATATATTTATATATATATATATATAAATTAACACTCCAATAAATTATTCTGCCAAGCAACTCTTGATAAATATGGCAAACCCAGAAGTACAGGTATGAGAAGGTGGTACAATAATATTAGCAAACAAACAGAGAATGCAAGCCATAGCCAACACCCCAAAATAAGCTGTTATATAGCCTTACAGATAGTATGTGCTCCATTACTGACATGAATTGAAAATTCTCAAGTGAAATTGAAAGATTAGGAAAAGTAGAACAATAAAGAGGAATGAAAGGAGTCTTGTGATCTGTGTATAACCAGAAGATATAGATGAAGATTTCCACTGGAATTTATACGATAATATTGTCAGAAACTTGCTTAAGAGATAAAAACTAAAGAAAAGATGGCAAAAAAAAGAGACATGCCCTCAATTCCACAAACCACTGCATGGAACATCCAGAGACCTGTGTTGGATAATCCCAAACATCTCTAATATGTCTTCATTTATTATAAGTTTATACTGACTATTACTATTATTTTTCAAAAGTAAAATGCAATAGAGCACTAAATAATATGCAAAAAGGCTCTTAGAAGCAGGACATGTAGAAGCAAAGTACTGAGAATAAAAGCCCAGATGAAAGACAATAAGGAAAATTTCCTCTGAGGAAAAAGAAAATTAACGCATTTTAATTGTGCTCAGGTAAACTCATCCTCTGATAAACTTTAACTTTTACCAGAGCTTGCACAGATCTGACCAGGAATTGATATGGCAGACAAGAGCTGGTAACAAAATAGAAAAATTGAAGGGCCCCAAATTTTATAACTCAAGGATGACATCTTAGGGTAGTGTATGTTTCTAAATAAACTGATTTAAGAATCAGGCAATTTGTCTAACAACTGACAATACCAAAGAAAATTTGACTGATTATGTGATGTGACTACCTGTGTTAAAGTAAATAATTTAAATTAAGTTCTATATAAATGTACTTTGTACTTTTATATTTGGGCAACTAAAATGAAGATGACTATAAACTCATGGAGCTAACAGAGCAGAAATGCAACTATTCATTTGTTCTACAATGCTGATGTCAATGTTTCAGACATGTATGAGTGAATATGGGTTTAATTTCTCTCCTATCCCTGCTGCTAAAAGTCTTAGAGAAGTATTTGGCCATACACAGATACATGGCCACATGCATCAGGGCAGGCCCCGGGAGCCCATTTGCTGCATGTACCCCTGGCAGTGGGTCTGACAGTGAGGCTCAGTGTCACTGCAGAGTCCAGAGATGCTGCCCAAAAGGTGCTGATCACACAGTACTCCAGCCAAGGACCAGGGCTTCCTCTTGGCTTAATATAACTCATAGGGTTTCCATTCATTCTTTACAATTAACAGAGAAAACATTTATTTGGTACAACAAAAGTGAAGGTTTTAATAAAAAATTTAAACATTCTAAATAATCTTGCATAAATGTTTAAAAAAGTCTAAAGTTACACTGCTTATCTAAAGAGTGGGCAACAAAGAAAACACACTCCCACTTAGTAGTTGATACAATACAGATATTTAAATCATGGAAAAGTATTCTTTTCGCACTAAACACTCAATGTAAACACTGAATTCATCTGTGACTTGAAAGTCATAAATTCAGATTAAGAACTTCAATTTTCCACTCAAGAATAGGATCCAATTTACAGATTCATAGTTAATCATACACAGTCATGAATTTAGTACCCTTGACAGATAAGCATCTAGTGAAACAAAAACACATATTTTTACAATGAAAAAAATAAAAAAGTGATCAAAATACGTTTAAGTGTAACAATGAAAAATATACATATATATACACACACAAATATGTATCAAGTAAAGGCATTTTAACAAATCAAAGAAGAGTCCCTTTGGACATAACTATTCAATAGTTATTAATATGGTGGACTACTTAATCCTAGAAGGTATAATTGGACATAATGTATTCTATCCATTTTCTCAAGATGCAAAATAACCAAGCTAAATAAAGTCATTCCTGTACAGAACATGTTGTCTATTCTTTCAGCCAAAAGCAGAGCCCTAGTCAATTCCTATTTATCTCCTTGCCAATCAAGGAATGACTGACTGACAGTAACACAGCCTTATCCAGGCCCTCTGTCTGCAGCACATTCTGCTAAGTGATGTCACTGCTCTAGCAGATGAAAATAAGCAGATTATTACAGTGACTAGAAGCAAACTAAACATTTGGATTTTTGCATGGACAGATTTACACACTGTCTGTCAGATAAAGCACAGTTTGCATGCTGCTTACACAACAAACATGTGCCTGACAGCTTCTTCCCAGGTTTACTATCTGATTACATAAATAGGCCATTCCCACCAGTCCTAAAGAATGACAGTCTGTCTTCATTTAAAGTGCAATTTCTGAGAATCAGCTTTTCTGTCTTACACACCAGGCTGATTAACATCAGGGCGCTTCCTGGAGGTCCAACCAGGCTTTCCCACTCCCTTGTTCAAGACCACGTAGAAAGTGGTGGACAACAGAGGGAGATACAGACAAGTTAAAAACTACTTCTGGTGACTGCTCCTAAGGCATATGGTTAAGGGTACAACATTTTAATGTACTTAGCTGCATGTGTGTGTTTGCAGAATTACCTCTGAAATAATTGAGGAGTACATAATGGTTTTTTAGGCTAATGGTTTTATTACTATTTTTTCAGTCACCACGTTATTTTTAAAGAATATTTTGGGATTGGTCCATCAATGAAATGAAACAGCAACAATTTACCACAATCATATAAATCTACAGAGCTGAGCCAAAAGATGTTTAAAAAGTTACCTACCACTAATTAATGTCTTCTCTATCCCCACGAAGGCACCCTGAACAAAATTTACAGAATCAACACACATGTTGATGAGCCTGAAAAATTCAAACTACAGCTCACAGCTTACTTACTTAGGTAGCAATGGATATCATAGTCAAAAGCATTCATGAGTCCAATGAGTCTGTAAAATACTATCAATTTGCTGAAAATAGAGACCCAATAGTTTGGTCTGCTAAGCTCTAACCACCACCACCACCACAGCGTCAAGGTTCTGCAATTCACTAGAAGATGAGCTACAAATCAACCTGGCTGAAACTTTAATTATTTAATAATTACATATTTGTGAAAAAATACAAGAATGTGGTTTTCATACAAATGAAAACATACAAAGTGGTCAGGCCGATCAAGACAGATGATTTTTCTTTTAATAAGGAAAAAAAAGTAGTTATTGTATTAATGGCAGTACCGAATATCTTAACTTCACTGTTAGGTAAACCTGTTGTATCGTAGTTATTTCATCTGGTTTCACATTACTATTTGGGAGCTGTTACAAAGAGAAACTAGTATCTCCACTATTAAGTTATGAATTAAAAGTTTCTTGAACATCTATTGTGTACAGTTCTATGCTGTGTGCTGCAAATACAAGTCCCTCTCAATGCAGGCAAAATACGACAAGAAAGAGAGAGGAGTACTCTTGTTTTCAAGAGTCAAATGGCAATCTACTCCAATATTAAAGAGTCCTCCTCATCAGGAAAATGTTCTGTAAAACCGGTACTGCACAGTTCCAGAGAGAAGATTTTTCTCCTCCTTAATCAGCTTCCAGCTCTCCTACAAAAACCCATCTCGAGTTAAAGGAATGATTTTATGAAGCTCACACTTGATCTCTCTCTCTCTCTCTCTCTCTCTCTCTCTCTCTCTCTCTCTCTCTCTCTCTCTCTCTCTCTCTCTCTCTCTCTCACACACACACACACACACACACACACAATCTTACCTGCACTAAGAAAATGACCTGCACTCCCCTCTGCTCCCTTTCAGAATTGCTCTATGTTTGCTTTTTAAATTGCTATACATTCTGTCTTGCTGCCTAATACTGTGATGAATTTAGTCTCTTTCATTTGTTTCTAGACACCGACACTAACGAACTGTCATAGAAACAGTTTTGGGAACCACAAGGGTGAGGGTACACAATGGTAAACAACCAGAAGCCATAAACACAATACTGTTTCTAGTAATTTCAGCTATACCTTTCAGACATTCATACCCAGACAAACTGGGTGAAATATGCTGCTTCAGGTCTGCTCTGATGGATCCCTCAGAAATACCAACGTTATTGCTTTTATTTTATTATGTACCACACTTCATAACTGTACACTGCAGAGTACAATAAAAACTCCACTACACAGCTTTGAGTACTTATTAAACAGGTCAAAAGTTACTATAACAAATAACTTGTTCTACTCAGGGTCCATTAATAACACATCTTGTTGCTGCTCAGATAAAGAAATTTTATAAAACAGGACAAAAAAATAAGGGCAACAAAGGAGAGGTATAAAAAAGCAAAAGTTGAAATCTTTTATATATCTGATCTTGACTTTTCAGATTATGTTTACAGGTTCATACTCATTTTCTACCATATCTTTAATTGCAAGCATAAGACCAATAAAGAGGAGGAAACTAATTAAAAAATTGGGACCAATAAAGAAAACATGGAAAACAGCTAAATAAGGACAAAAGTAAAAATACACTGACATATGTGTAAGGTTTCATGAACAGTCCCCAGACTAGTCATAAGGTAAGAAGCAGCTTATATAAGAAGTGCCCATTCTTTCAAACACTGCATCAATTTAAATGAAATAAATATATGACAGAATGCCAAATGTAAACTATTGTAACAAGTCAAGTGACGAACATTTATGAGGGCAGGTGGCACGCTGCCTCTGCTGTATAAGGTAGATGTAAAACCAGCTGAATTCAAACACGACCATTGTAATAATAAAAATGGGCAAAAAATAAATGAGAGGAGGTTAGTTAAAAGGAAATAAAATCAAGGCTAATGATTTAATGGGACTTACAGGAAATGTATATTGAGAGCAGCAATGGAAATGAATTCTTTAATGTCAGGGAAAGCATTTATGGACAATTGGGGTGCTAAAAGGAGGATTTTAAAGTTATTTTTATTATCTCTATCGGGAGGAAGAGCAGGAGAGAGGGAGAGAGAGGGAGGGATGGAGTGGGGAGGGAAGGGCCAGCCAATCAATTCAAGAATACCACGGAAGCCAATGACTCCACCCGCAGATATAATAAAACACATTTGCCATCAACATAAAATACGAGTAAACATAATAAAGCAACAAAAGTGTATGGACAAAGGACTCATGTACTCAACAGTTCATTAATTTTCACAAAACTTATACTACTTTTATGAACTCACAGCTTTACATAATTCCAAGTTTTGATATTTATTGTAAAGCAACACATTCTTAGAAGTACTCAGTGAAAATATCTAAGTATTCTATTTATTTTTTAAATAATTAATGGCAATGTTTTGTCTGTTTTCCTAGAACTTGTCATTCATTTGCCATCACAGGAATCAAAAGAACTGAAACAAAACTTATTGGCAAGTTACAGATTTCCCCAGAGCATAACCCAGTGCCTGCCACCTAGGAGACACTCAATAATAAAGAGGTAGTGTTGAAATAAATTGAGTTTTTCTTTAATTTGGTGCATCAGAAAGTTCAATATCTACAAAATACTTGTAAATATTACTAAGGAATATGAAACAATGCTCTAGAACCACTGAATAGTCCAGAGGTATGACTATTCCCCCCAAATTAGCAAAAAGAAACAAATTATTCATAAATCACATTAATAAGTTGTGTTTTAACCATTTGAAACATGCAAAATATTAACATCTGATGTGCCTATGAATAGTCATTCCTACTAGTACACATTAAATGTTGTAATTGGTTTAAATCAGCATGGGCCATCTGTCTTTAATACTCTTGTTACAAGGCAGTAAGCAGAGAACTATTAGAGCTGCAGTATAAGCTGTAAGATCTTTACCCATTCTTAAATCATTTAAAAATAATGAGAGCTTTAGCCTTTATCTAATTAACAAGTGCCTTCTTTGAATTAGAAAAACTGTATCATTTAGCCCACGGTTATTTAGTAAATTGGCTTGGTGGCATGTAAGCTAATGCAGGGTAGCAGTTCCAGTGTCTTGTTCCCAGCTTCTTATTACTTGAATTATAATTCAATGATCACCTTAGATCATGGGCTATTCATAAATCAGAGGCCTGACATCAGATGAAAAATTGTATTAATATATGAAACTTATTATATAGTACAAACTGCTCTCTTGATAAATTACATTGTGCAAACTTGACAATGATTGCATTTAAAACATTATTCCTGTTTGCTGTTTCACAGACTGAAACCTCTTCATGAAAAATTTACAATGCTCCTCTGTGTTTTGGAGTCAGAGGGCAATAGTAGCAAACGGCAGACAGAAGCCATACTTCACAGAGGGCAGGAAGCACTCTTAAGGACAGGGAGAAACCACCGTCCGCTGCATTCCCAGGATCCACATTTCTGGCTTCATGAAGATACTAATTGTCCTCAGCAGCAGAAGCACAGTAAATAATAAAATTTTAATTTCAGCTTACTGGATTGCTTTCTTCTCCTATATAGGTGTTTCAAAGAAATTTATAGTCGTAAATGTTTCATAGAAATTTATAGCGTTCGAGGAAAAACAAAGGGGCAAACCCATGAAGTTGAATTGAGGCCGAGCTCCTTAGCTGATGCCTTATGACAAATGCTTTTTGCCAAGGCTGACTGGGTAGCTCAGGCTGTAGTTCCATATTATTTACATTAATTACATGAAGGCTGCTTTGTTAATGGTACATTCTGGTGTGGATCGCAGCATGATATGCTAATGATCTAAGAAAAATCTGCATCTCCAATATTTATGATAATTTGTAACAGGAAATAGGGTTGCCTTTATTCTCTTCTCCTCACTAGAATAAAAACAGCCAGTACAAAAACAATTTTATTCACAGAAGAAAGAAAAAAAGTTCTAATTGCCAAGATATTTAAGTGTTATAAACAAAAGGAAAGGCTCTCTTGTTAGGGGTGCTGTCACAGCCTCTGACAAGGTGATAATGCAGTAGTTCTCCAGATCCCTTTCAGGGTGAGTGTGCATCAAGTTGAACTGAATAGGATAAAACCAAAATGCAAACGGTAACTCCCATCTCCAAATCACCTCCTGCGTTTCCACCCTCACTCCTCATAGCTCCTCTTCAACAGGAAGATAAGCTGCAAATAACTGCAGTTAATTTACACTGTTACATTTATGATATGGATGGCTATGATGCTAAAAGATATTTCTTATTTCCATAAAATCTACCCTGGCTTTGGAGAAACTTATGGTCAGATCCTCAAAACTTAACAATACAATAACACAATAATATACATATAGATGTTAAATATCAGCATATTTTGAACACAACTGGTTCAAGACATTAAACCACTCAGACTGAAGGAGTTAGAGTAAAGGAGCCAGGCAGCCTGGGTTGGGCTGGGTTGAACTCACTCAGTCACCTACCAAACATTTACAGACCTTCGAATATGTAACAGGTAATGTAAAGAGGCATGGAAAGTAAACATGGAATGAATTCAGCCATTAAGTTATCTATAAGCATCTAGTGTTTTCCTATTGATCCTAGAATCAAATCTAAACTCCTTACCATGACCTCTAAGCACCTATACAATCTAGCTCCCATTCACCTCTCCAATCCTATCTCCTACCACTAAACTCCTTGCTTACTATGCTTCATCCTCATTTCCCCCTTCTTACTGTCTATCAAACTTCAATATTTATTTCCTTAATTTTCAGGTCGGTGGGTGGATGGATAAATAGATGGATAGAAGGAAGTAACAATGAAGAAAAAGTCTAGCAGGCCACACAGTCATGTTCTTCAACGATGACAATACTCTTTAATAAGTAAAAGGACAACAGGAGGCATGGTTTTGAGAACAGAATTGGAAGAAGTGTTGTATACTCTCTGAAATTGAGGGCATACAATAGTTATCTTTAAAGTTTAAAGCTAAGATCAGAGGCTTATTAGATGCTCTACAAGATTTGAAAAAGAATACTCTTTAATTAAAAGTTAACAGCTAGAACCATAGAGTCTAATTATCTAGGAATAAAACTTAGGCTAGAGACTCAAGATGTCTCTGTTCACTTAGACATGCCAGTTCAGAAGTATGGGATGCTTTTCTTGGTGATAAAATACAAGAATCACATATAATTGAAGGCATGAGAAATAAAATTTCCTTTCCTAGGCCTAAACACCTTGGTTCAATGAACAAAAGCTCTTCTATCTGTTAGTTAGAAAACAGAAACCTATGATTTACCTTATAAAACAAAGAGGACATAGATGTGCTCAGAAATCACAAAATTTATGAACTGCCACAAAGACATTAACTAGTGAGCTAGATCATTAACCAAACTCTAACAATTCAAATATGACAAGTCATAGTCGAATGCACAAAATAAACACAGGCTTTGATATGTCTTTTCCTTTTTTAAGGACAAAGGTGAACCTCCTCAGCAACAACAAATATTTGCCAACATTATCTAGACTTGGAAACTAGCCATACTTTTTTTCCCTTATGGAACCAAAATTTGTACTAAAATGTAATATTAATAAATTTTGACTAATCCATTAAACTACAGTTTTACAATAAAATTGTAATAAAACAAACATATCTTATACATAATAAAAGAATCAGATTATTTTAATGAAATTATTTCAGATATCATGCCACAAGAACTTGAAAAAAATTACTTCTAATTGATTTGTAACAAGGCCTTGGTTATGACTTACATCCCATTCTTCAGAATAGCTATCTCGGCTACCACATTATACTCTACAATTTAGAATAAGTATATAAGCTCAAGTCCATGTCTTTATCCTACACTGTTGAGTAAGAAATTGATAGTGTAAGACAGTAACAAAATGAAATAATGTTTGATGTTTACTTATTGTTTCTGAAACGCTATACTAAGCATTCTCACTAACTTACAGGATTCAGGAGATTAAATTACAAAGGATGAGAAAAATCATTGACAATTATGCTACTATATTCAATATGCAAAAGCTACATTAGTTTGTAAAATATTATGAATTCGAAAAGTAATTCCACATTTTGTTCCTAATTTAACTTAGAAATGTTAAGATTTTCTTAGTTTGCAATAGCCAGTTGCCAATTTGACATAGCAATGTTATGTTTTTTTTAAAAAAAGTGTATATAATGTTCCTTCCCCTCAAGAGTTAAACATATTTCTTTTACGTGTTTCTTTCCAGGTTGTAAGTTTAAAAATGACTTTAAAAACAAACAAAAAAGCGACACGTGTGTGTATGTGCACATGTATGGATTTGTACACCTGTATGTGAAGACCTAGGTTTCTGGTATGTTCAGAAAGTGCTGAGTTTTCCTATTCTCTGAAACTATAGGTACCTGTCCATTCTTCCACTAAAGCATGTATTTAAAGTATAACACAGATGCCCACATTATATGACTAATTAAATATGGCTGAGACATGATTGAAGTGAACGTACCCTGACATTCTGTGGCGGGTGCTCTCTGGACAATGAGAGGTGTGTGTTCCTTACCTGACAGACTGCTTGATATTTTGTTCCAAATTTCCTAACGCTTCTGACAACCTGTACAAGCCAAACATTTCAGCAAAACTTCCAAGTTAATGCTGAGAGCACTTTACAATGCTTTGTTCTGTATTGTTCACTCTTGCTGATTGTGTCCTAAATAATAAACTGGGGCCTCTGGCGATTTCTCTCAGGATGTTTATGATGAAAACTCATTCATCTAAATCTGCTGGCCAGTGAAATAAAATAAATCAAGAATTTCCCAAATATAACAATATTTGCGTTCAGCAGATAATTGATGACCATAGCTGCACTAATCAAAACCCATCTGAGTTTCATTAATCTTGGTCCCAAGGCCCAGTGCTGGCCCCACACCTTGCACTGGGGTACCACGCAGGTGAGCCTCAAGTTTAAATCACTACAGATAATGTAAAGTATTTTGATTTCACTTTAAAATGTATAATAAATATAATACAAAAATATATGGCCATAGGTAGGATTTCTCTCTAAGGGTCAAAATATAAATCACGAAAAAAAACACAATTACATATTCATAGTATGATAGGCAGTGTTGTCAAGACTACATTAGCCCTCTTTTGTGGATAAGTACCACAAAGGACACTTTGTAACTGGTGTAATGAATGCAGCAGCAAGACCCATAAGCAGGGTTGGAGAAGACTAAAGTGAAACTATTTTCTCCCCCAAAAGTAGGATGACATCAATTTGCACTAGATACATGGAAGCAGCAAATCTTCTAAGTGCCCGAGCGTGGAGAGGGGAAGGCAAGGGGCATTGGATTGGTGAGATGGGGAAAGCTTCCAAACTGTTCTGGCCTGATGGACAGAGCAAACGGATCTGGGGTCCAGTACTAGTCTCTTCTGCTCTGATGACACAACAGCTTTCACATCATCACTTCAAAAAATATTAAAATATCCAAATGCATTTAAAATGCTTGCAAAGTAACTGTATTCACAAGTTTACCTGTGAAAAGTTCTGCTGGCTGAAAGAATTTCAGGAAATAGTTATAGCATACATATATTTTTCTGCATCAGGTAACATTTTCATTATTAAAATAGATACTCTCTGCTTGTTAGAAAAGAAATGTGACAATAACATCTGGTCAGATAAATACATACAGCGATAGCTATAACTAACGTTAATAACTAAACTGCCTTACAGATCATAATTGCATGAAGTAGAAACAACACTTGAATAATGTCATATAAGCTATAAACAGTGTATAAAAACAGTTATCAACATCTATTAAATGTTAGTTTCTCTTCAAAATGCATATTACAGGAGAACCACAGTTTTCCACGAAAACCAAAAACATCCTAAGTAATGTTTGACATATATGAAATCCTTATCATGGGAATTGATTTTTGCTGGCCTTCAAATTACTATGCACGGATACACCTGACTCATTTATTCAAGAATTATTTATTGAGAGCCTGATAGGGTTCAGACATGCTCTAATCTAGGCAATGATGACAAAACAATGGACAAAATACAAAAAAGTCTCTGCTCTCACCAAGTGTTTGTTCTAGTAGGTGGAATAGAGAGAAGAGCTGAATAAATATAAAACATGTCAGGTGGCGGCAGGGGTTGTGAAGAGAAAGTCAAGCAGGGAAGGGGACCTGCGGGAGGGGAGTGTGGGCAGACAAGACCTTCCTGACAGAATAGTTGAGCAAAAATCTCAAGGCCATGAATCAGCCTTTACGTGGACATTAACCAAGAAAGAGAGTATGGATAATAAAGTTTTAGGCCTCATCATATTCATACATTTAGCAAAGCCAGAATAGTCATCGAGTTCACAGAGCAGATGCAACGATATCCAGACGAATCTACCCTGAGGATAGGAACAGACTCGGTGGCAAAGGAAAGAAAAGAGGAAAGAGTTAACCACTTGGCAAGAAAACATAGCAAAGTATAAATTAAAATGATATCTCGGACAACAATTAAGGAGGTGTACACAGAGTTGCAGAAATAACAAATCTAGAGAATTCTGGAAGCAATAAATCGAAGGAGGAAAGAGGGGAAATGAACAATGAAGAGATCCATCCTTTACATGGGTGATTAACAGTTTTTTAAATGGGTGATACAGAAAGTATCTTCAAGAGTTTTCATTAAACATTTTTTTAAAGTACAAATAAAATAGATTTGCACCCTGAAGTAACAGAAAATTGGTAAAAATGCTAGATATCTGTGTTCACTTTTTACAAATTCATTCTAAAATCCTTTCACTTCCAACAAAATAGACCCTATCAAAGAAACAATGTACCATTTCACTTGATACTTATTCTAAAGCTTCAGGTATAATTTCATGAATGTAGTTACATTTTTCCTCTAATTTTAACATATTCCTTGATGCTCAAAAGGTTTCCTTATATAATTATTCATCTCTTTAGAGATAAAAACATTACTTGTTCATTAATATATTATGCCAAGGACAGCAAAAATAAAATGCTTTAATTGTTGCCTTATTTTATATGCTTTAAATGGAAATGAGACTGCACACAATCAACTTTCCAATATTCCACACCTTAAGAACAGGTCTATTCAAAAAGCAGTTTTCAATCTTATCACTGTCCCTGAGTAACAGCACGCATCTCCCCAAGGAAACATGCTCTCCATGGTGATGAGAAGCTCAGGCTACCTCGGTGGACTCCCCTGGCTGCAAGTGTGCCTGGAAGCAGGACCTGTGGACAGAGCCAGGAGCAGCCCACTCCAAGAGCACTTTCTTGGGGTGCAGTCACACCGTGCCCATCTCGTTTATATGCGTGTTTCTCCCTTCACTAGCCTAGTCAGCCTCAATGCCTTCACCCTAGTCTTCTGGAGAAAGGATTATGAGCAGTAAATTGTATTTCTGGAGTCCCCCCCCCCGTTTCTCTCAGTTCTCTTTTAACACTTAAAAAGGAAGACAATAGCAACTTTTTGCATGTCCAAAAGATTTAAGACAGCTAAACCACATGGAAAGAGCATTTAAGGTTTTCTCAGGTATTTAAACTCCAGTAGCTCAGGCATGGGGTACGTGGCCCGAGAAGAAAGGTGTTTAATCTGGTTGTGGGAAGCCTAGGAAAGCAGAGAGCGCCAACTCAGTGTCCTGTGTTACAAAACAGGACAGACTGCCGAGGACTACTATGAAGTCAGGAAAGAGACAGGGAAGCGTATTTTACAGAGGCAGGCAGCAAAGGAGCATTACCATAAAATCTCACTGCGACACCGGCTCCCTAAGTAGGTGCCCAAAGCACGTAAGGGGTGCCCTGGAGACAGAGGGCAAAGGGTCCAGCCCTGGGCTGGGCATCTCAGGTCCGAGGATGGGGGTCCACAGCTCTGGGCTGGGCATCTCAGGTCCGAGGGTGGAGGTCCACAGCCCTGGGCTGGGCGTCTCAGGTCTGAGAGTGGATGTCTCACACTTCTAATCCAACAGGGAATACGGTATATATGGGATACTAGTCATGGGAGTAGAGTTGGGAAAGTTAATTCATGTAAACCAGGAAAAAGATGTCTCAACCCTATGGCCACCAAGACATGCAACATGAAATTCATGTACAGATGATGGTCAGAAATTACATCTCCCACACAAAAGTAAATACAGCCTCCTGTTGTCCCCAAATCTTCTTTGACCACAGTAATTTAGAAACGTATAACTTTCTTTCACTCTTTCCCTCCACTGGCGTCAGATGCTTCAGACTGATGATCTTTCTTGCAGTTAGGTATTATTTCCTACATCTCTGTTAAACCATTCTAACAAGTTATCGTTTCAACGTCCTCCAAACGAATGCAAATATTTACAATTAAGTATCACCTGGAAATGACCGTGTTGCCATTACTTCAAATCATTAACAAGCTTCCTTGGTATCTGAAAACCAGCTGGCGCACCGTGGCAATCCACTGATTGCCTTTTTCTCATCTCATTCCAATTCAGGTAATTATTGAGCTTTCTTTATGGGACTTCAGACACAGTTTAATGAAATAGATAAATTTAGAAAATAACTTATTTCTGTGGAGAAAATCCTACAAGAGTTCAGGTTCATCACACTACAAAATAAACACATTTTAAGGCAAACCATTTTTTGCAGCAAGTTAATTTATAATTAGAAAAACATACAACACAACACCTCTAAATTGAAGTGTTTATCAAAACTCTAGCTAAAAACTGCAGCCACCACACATGCACGCACGCACGCACACACACACACACAAGTTCTTAAGTGAGAGAAAAAAGGAAAAAAGATTTCCAATATAAAAGAGGATCAAAACAAGTTGTTCTGGGTGGTGGCAGTTTTCCTTAAATTTTACTGCATTTTAAAAATTTCATACAATAAATATGATTATTTTAAATAGGAAAAAAATACTCTTTTCTTCTTTACATCAGACCAGGAGAATCCTTTCAACGACTGGAAAAATATGGTCACACATTGCAATCTGCCGACAGCAGACATACACACCACATGATGTGAAAGTTTTCTTCATTAACCGTAGGACAAAGATAATTAAGAAATACAGGGAAAGACTATAGGAGGAGCTGCTTCCACCTCTATTTCTGCTGGCGATTTCTTCCTCATGTTTGTGAAGAAGGAATTATTTTTAAGTACTTTAAAGAAAAGTCAAGCCAATAAAGTTCTCATATTTGGTGAAAGTTATGAGAACCTGAAGCCTCATATGTTAGAAACAAAGGGCTTTAAATTTAAATTAAGAATTCAAGGACTATAGAGTTTTGAAGTGGGAAGAGGCATCAGCTCAAAGATGTGAGGCCAAGTATTTTTTATATGAAGACGGGGAGGGAAAGGAGCAGAGGCCAGTGCAGGGAAGAGGTGAGGCCAACAGCACAGACGGTCCTGGAAGGCTGACTCCTGTGAAATCCTGCCTTTCAGTGCACCATTCCTCAGTGCCTAAGCTTTTGGATTTTGGGGGGGAAAGTACTAATTTTTGATTTTGGTTATCTTGCTTATTTTTCATATATAAAAAATTACATACAAATGTTAAGTTAAATGCTACTGCAAAATAAAAGAAATAGACTATCTAGTCCTTGAAGCCTATATACCAACAAGTCACCTCCCAGTAGAGTATCCTATGAGTGTCATTATTTCAAAACTCCAATAGTATGAACAAGACAACTATATATGCACTCTTCTTGAAAGCAAAATTATTTTTACATTATATGAAATTGTTCAGTACTTAAATAAAGCTGTGATGCCTTGTAAAGAAATTTTAACTGTTAAGTTCAGACTTTGTAAAGAAGGGTTTAACTAATAAAATGCTTTCCAACACTGTATCTGAACTAGTGCTACTTTAAAACACTGGGATTTAAAATATATGAAATTATTGAAGATCTGGATTCTGTGACCATGTCCTTACATTTAGCTAAGATTTATAAGACTTTTATGTATATATGCTATATTCTACAATTTTTAAAAAACAGCGGAAAAAAGACTGTAATAGTTGGGACTATTTTGAATATTCAGTTTTGTCCCTCTGATTCACTAGCATCTCTCAAAATAATTTCTAGTGACTCATGAAGTTCATTAGTTAATTCCCTAATTATCATGCATTGCATACAAGCTAGTTAAGTTGATATATATATATACACACATACATTCAAATTTTCAAGGAATTATTTTACTTTGATTTGAGCAGTTGTATTTGCAGTCCCTGCCTGGCCAGGCCTAGGACTTTCTTTCCAATTTTGTTGTTTTTATCCTGCATTAATAACCAAGTTAAAAAAAATACTTTGGTAGCACAACCACGTTAAAATTGATGTCATTAATTTATCTCCCTCCTTATTTATTAATGGATTTGCTTGTTCTCTGGTATTACTTATTTACTCAATATACTTTAAAAGGGCTCCTCAGTCAAGCTAACTCCTTCTGGAAAAATTAACTCATGCTATCTTGCTTAAACTCAATCTTTTCTTTGCAAAACTTGACTGTACATGTAAATACTTCCTTCAAACTGTTTATAGACTTCACTTAAACTTCTAGTTATACTAAACTGTCCTTTTGATCCCAAATGACTTCAAATACAATATAAATTAAGAACTTTCTAGAATTTTCTCACTTTTTGAATGTAAGAAAAATAAAACTAAACAAAACCTATTAAATAAATGAAATTAAATGAGAGTACAAATATTCACTTCGAGTGAGTTGGCATACCAATAATCCTTAATATAATGAACACAAAAAAAGTTGCTAATCCCTTATATTTTAGTGAAATTCACTTTGTTATAATAATGCATTTCCAAATTGAAAAGTCATAGGCACTAGCTCTTGCTATCTCCTTATCACTGGTTTTGGGGAAAAGACATCATTTTTCTTAGTAGATTACCCGGTAAGCTTTCAGCACGGCTGGGGGATTCCACACACATTGAAACAACAGAAACTCAAAGAGCAGAACTACAGCATCACCACCATTTCTTGGCTCTTAAAAGTCGTTCAATTATAAGAAGTTTGAAGTTACAATTAACAGACGTAAGGCTGACTAACATTAGGCACCAGTTCTTCCCTTTTCCCTGGGTTTCTTCTGCTCTCCTCGCCTTCGCGGCCTTGGCAACGGAAGGCAGGAGAGCAGCCCATTCTCTTTATATGGGTCACAGATGGCCTGAGCCACACGCTTTCCTCCGGAATCATCAATCACGGTCACGTGAGTTTTCTTCCTTCTGGTACTTCCCTTCAGAACTTGCTTTTCAATCATTAGTTGGGTGACTGTGTGCCCTTCCTCTCTTCTCAGTCTCTTCCTTCAACTTATTTAGGGCAGTTCATCAACGGTTACTTGAAGGTTGAACAATTCTTTATCAACTTCCTTTCTGAATTGTATCATGGTACACCCTCCAGCCCATTTCAGATTCCTTAAGGAGGACCTTAAAAAGCATTTCCTTCTCTTTTCTAACTCATTTTAATGATTCTAAATATATTATTCTGTACATGTAATTTTAAACACTTACATTTAAATAAATTGAAAAACCTGAAGAAAAGCCAGATTGTCTTGTCAATATTTCTTAGGAAAGACAACTAGGATTATCTTGTAACTATACATATATACTTATATTTTGGACTACGAGTCTAATACAAGTAACAATTTAACATATTCCCAAAACCATTACAGGTAAATATTCATTTTATCATTCAATCTAACTTATTCATCATAAACATTGGTTGGTGCTAACAGTATATAGAGAGAGTAAACAAAGGAGAACAAAACACCATTTAACCCTCCTGGAAATGAGAGCCCAGAGGGAACCTCAATTTCAAAATAGGTGCTAGGGCGCCAGTGAGCAGCTGGTGCTAAAGGGC
>PVKY010002007.1:0-28110 GCA_004027775.1 Bradypus variegatus | reverse complement strand
CATTTGGGGAGGCTCCGGGTGACAGGGAAGCACAGCTGGGGCTGAGAAGCGGGGTGGGGGTCCTGGGAGGAAGGTGGAAGGCAGACGCTGACCGTGCCAGCCAGGCAGGCCCCACAGATGAAGGCCCCCCCCGGCCCCCGGGGTCAGGAACGACCCAGCCGAGCCCGCCGAGCAGCGGGTTTGGAAGCCACGGCCTCTGGCCCCTGCAGGAGCAGATACTGACTGGATTTCAGGAAGCTGCACCCCTGCCACTGAGTCCCGGGGGGCAGCAGACACGCAGAGCTGAGACTTCAGAGCTGTTCGGATTGCAGGTCATCTCGTCCTGCCCTCCCGCAGCTCTGGGACAGCCCGGGGCCAGCGGGGCGGAGGGGCTGCTTCTCAGGGGGCAGACTGCCTGGCCTGGCCACTCCTCCCATGTTCCCTCTGCCCCCCACACACGCTGGGCCCCCGGACGGCCCCACTGGCCCTCGAAGCTGGCGGCCACCCTCCTCTGCTTCCACCCAGGCCCAGGCTCCCCCAAATCCCCCTAGGCAGGGCCTGTTAGGACGCGGGGTGGGAAGGGAAGGAGGACCATTCGGCCCAGGCCTCCTGTTCTTGAGGAACCTTAAATGCAGGCAGTTGTCCTGGAGCCCAGCCAGGGCTTCCTGGGGGTTTGGGTGGAGGGTCTGTGTGAAGAGCATTAACTTGCTAACTGCAGCTATGGCAAATTTCCCATCATTTATGTAACCCGTGATTTAATACACTGGAAGCTTCCAAATGTGGAAGTGGCTCAGGCTTCTCCTGACCCTTGAGAGGCCAGGAGTTGAGGGCAGGGGCTTCAGAGTCAACCTAGAGGAGGTCGGGACCATGAGGCAGACACTGGAGGAACATCCGTGCACCAGGCTCCACCACCACGGCTTTTACTCGTCCCCGCCAGCTCCTAGGAGCTTATTTAATCCCCACAAAAGTACCACAAGGTCAAGCTATTCTTATTATCCTTACTTTGCAAATGAAGAAACAGAGGCACAGAGAGGTTAAGTAACTTAACCAAGGCCACACAGCTAGCAATGGGTAGAGGCAAGATTCAAACCCAGACAACGGGTTCCAAACACTACACACCTCATCTCATTGCTCCCCTGCCTCGCTGCCCCCCTCTTGGCACCCCAGCATGCAGCCAAGGCCCACACATATTCAAGACCCAGAACCCTCTGCTGCTGGGAAGATGAGAGGAGACAAATTGTCAGCAGTTGTGTGTGTGTGTGTGTGTGTGTGTGTGTGTGTGTGTGTGTGTGTAAGTTCTCTAAAACTCACCAGGAACAAACTCCAAAGACAGCATTGCTCAGGCAAGGTCAGGAAGGACTCGGAGCATTTTGAACACCAGGATTTCAGGGGCCTAGTGGAGGGTTTGTGTGCGCGTGTGTGCGTGAGTGTGCGCGTGTGGTTGTTTTTCAGGTGAGTTTTCCTGTATAAAAGCAACACCAAGAAACCCCAAACGTCAGTGTCCAGTGTCTTAGAATTTGGACTATTTCTGCTTCAGAAGGAATTGTCTAGAAAGACGGCGAGGCAGATCCGTTTGATCTCCGGAGGGGGACCGGAATCACCTGATTTCAAAAGCAGACCTCGGCCCTGAGCTCTGGCAGCCCTGAGTCAGCGCTCGCTGCAGCCGTGAGCAGCCCTGGGGTTCCCAGCACCAGCCCGCATTTGTGGGGAGTCCGCAGGCGGGGGGAGGGAGCTGTGCCTGTGAATTGCTAACTTCTCCTCTCCTAGGCCTCCCAGGGGGCTCACGGGCAGCGGGAAGCCCCTTCCATCTCCGGCTCCTCCTGAGCCGGGCTAAAGATGAGCCTTTTCAGGAAGGGCTGGGAGGGGCCATGGGCGGCGGGTATCTGCAGCCACCATCAGCCCCGCATCGGTGCTCACGGTGGTAAGTCAGGCAGGCGCCCCTCTCCCGGCTCGCTAGGCCCCTTCTCCCCTAAGGTGGGCAAGTGCTGCCGAGGGAGGGGTGCCCTGGGGCTTGGGGGACGTTATCAAGATGGTTTGCTCTTCCCATAAAGGTTGATGGAGTTCCTGTTAGCCATTCACACGTTATTCAATAAATACTTCTGGGGCACCAAGAATGCACAAAGCCCAGTGCCGAGCCCTGGGTGGGGAGGCAGGGAGAGGGGAGCACCCAGGGGAGCCCAGGTCCCTGCCTTCAGAGACACGTGACCCAGCAGGGAGGGCAGAGAGCCTGTGCTCACCCGGTGTGGACGCAAAGCGGCTGCCGGGCGTGTTCACCGAGGAGGTGGCTGAGCCTCCCCCCCCGGGGCGCAGGTTGGGGGGACCCGATGGGAGAACCCAGCAAAGTCAGCCTCCCTGTTGGCCCAGGTGTCGCCTCATCCTCCAGCCCCTACTTGGGGGCTCAGAATGCACATTTCCCAGGTGCAGGAGACAAGCGTGGGAGAGGCTAGGGACTTGCCCACAGCTGTTCTCCTCTGTGTGGTGACGCTGGGATTTGAACGTAGCCCGATGCCCTACACACTCCTCTAGTTAGCCCCAGCAGACCGCAGTGGTCTCCGAATGGGAACGTCACCTGGTGGCCTCTCTCAGGAGGCCTCACACTGATTCGGTGCCAAAGAGTCCCCTGGGCTACCCCTGCCCACCCCAGACGGGAATCGGGCACTGCATGTGGGACCCTCTGACTACACAGGTGCTGCAGACGCTGCCTAAATACTCACCAGCCAGCTGCTCTCGGTGCCGATGAGCCACACAGCCCAGCCCTGTGCCAAGTGATGTGGGGCAGGCGAGAAATATCACCACAATCCCCACGCCCGAGGGCCAGAGGATAAAGCAGGAGCGACACACGATCGTGATCGGGCAGTGGATACAGTGCCCCATTCTCTCATTTCCAAAGTTCTCGGAACTCCCCTACAGCTCTGGGCCACCTCTTTCAGGAAGCCTGCCATGATTTCCACTCAGGGCAAGTCACCAGGTTCTACCCCACCTGAGACCCCTGCAATGGCTGTTTGGAGGGCCCCTGACTCAAACGCAGCCACGCTCTGCTGCAGGAGGGATGACGGGACTTAACGGACTCACTCTTGGAAAGGGAAACTGAGAAATACGTGAGAGGCTGATAGATGCACTTAGAAGGAAAAAATAACCCAGGAGAGGATGTGAGGCAGCGGGGAGAGCCTGGGAGGCTCACGAGAGCCTGAGGGGCAGGCACCATGGGGAGGGCCGAGGTGCATGGCTCAGAGCCTGAACTAGCCAGCGGGCAGCAGGGCTGCAGCCGTGGAGAAGCTGAGTTGCCAGAATGGCAGGTGAGGGGCAGACCCTTCTGCTAAGGGGGCTTTGGATTTGGTTGGCCCCCACCCATTCCAGCCAGAGCCCAGGCTCTGAGGAGCTGGGCTGCACCATGTGTCTTGCCTCCCCCCATACCCATGCAGTGAGCCCCCCTTTCTTCATGGGAGCACAAGGGAGCCCCTTTACTTCAGGCCTCCCTGCCAGAACTCGGGGCTCTGCCTCTGGGCTGTGCTAAGGGTCCTCTCACACCCTCTCTGGAGGCCTGGCTCCCCCACTGCACCCCATTCCACCCCACCAGAGGCCGAGCCTCCTGGGCGCAGTACCCAGGGCAGGATCTGCTCAGCTGCCCTCCAGCAGCCTGGTCAGGGCCTGGCACACACCCACACCCACCCATCAGCCATTGCACGGTGCTGTCTGAGTTAGGTGCTAGCATATGTTAGGGGGAAGTTTCTGTCCTCAGAGAGCTGAAAATTTCCTGAAGAGACAGCAATGAACCCAGTAAACAAAAAAAAAATTACAATGACCAACTGTAATAACTGCCATGAAGGCAAAGAACAGGGCCTGAGACAGAGCGTTGGCAGAAAGTGGGGTGTCAGAGAAGCCTCAATGGGGGTGTGCACACCAAGTGGCTAACATATGCTCCCGTTTGGCGGCCACATCTGAAGGTAATGGAGGGAAAGGGGACACGGCCAGAGAAGGGACAGGGGCCCAAAGTGGGGCGGGGGAGGGGGAGGAGAGAGCCTGTCATTCCATTCCCAAAGCGCTTCCCAAAGCTGAAGGACAAAAGCCTAGTGTGAAGGTGACAAATAGGATCCTGAAACGATGAAAGGGGTGGGGCCGCCCAGTCGTGGTTCGCTGCAGACACCTGGGCTCCAAAGGCACAGGTGGGAACAGGCCAGTTCCATCCCAGCAGGAGGGTGGGCTCGGCTCACTGCAGACTCTTGTGCCGTTCACAGACCATTTCTGCGTGTAAAACGGAAAATTAGGGCTTTAAAAATGACTGACGGGCCCGATGAGCCCGCTTGCCTCTGGCGGGGGCCCCCTGTGCTGCTGGGACTATGATGCTGGCCAGCCCCAGAGAGCACGTGCCCCGGGGATGGACCCCTCTGCCTGTCCCAGAGACAGAGCCGGCCTCTCCGCCAGGGCTGGGGGCCTCGCTGCCAGCATCTCTGCCCAAGGTCAGCGGCCGGGCATGGTGGGAATGGGGTGTGGCGGGAGAGGTCCAGGGCTCCCTCCTAGGGGAGAGAAGACGGACAATATCCTCCTGGAAAGAACAGCTGCCCTGGACTTCAAACGGTGACAGCAGGACCCGGATTCTCTCGAGGGGCTCAGCTTTCCCCGGAGTGGGCTCCTTCCCAGCGGGTCCTCCTGGCCTGGAACCAGGGACAGCGGCAGCCCCGGGCTGACTCCTGAGCAGAAGGCAGCCGTCCTGTTGGTAGTTCCCGCCCAACCGCAGGACGAGGTCTGACAGGTCCTGTTTAGCTCACTGCCCACCCTGAGCCAATCGCTGTGGCCAGGGGTACGCGGTCTGTTCTCTCATTGGCCAGGCCTGGGTAGCGTGCCCTCCCCCCGACCCCCATCCGGGGCACAGGTGAGCACCGCTCAAATCATGTGGATGGTGGGCAAAGGGGTGCGGCAGGGGGGAGCAAAAGAAAAGCAGGGCTCCTTGGACGGATGACAGATCACGGCCGTCCACCACAGCTGGGAGGAGAAGCTCGGTAAGGGGAAAATCTAAATGACAATAAAAAAGACCCTGAAAGGTGAGGCAAGGCAAAAGTAATAGGGTTCCAAGTCGGATGGAGGTCCCCACAGATCCAAAGGGTCTTGTGGAAGAAGGGCATTAGATGGTTTTAAAGACTGGGGAGTTCTCATGAATGTTTTCTACCCTGCTTTCTCTCCCCTGCAGGTGCCTTTTTCTTAATTACACCCAGAGAGCACAGGAAAGCGGATGCCAGCGATATTTATTTTCTGCTCTGAGCCCAGCACAGGTAACTCACCAGGGGCATCGCTCTTAATGAGGGAAGAAAAATGTCAGAACAGCGATCAGCCTGATGCACCCAGCAGACTAAAAAATAAGCAAAACAACATGAAAACTCAGTTTGCGTTCGCTGGCTGTATATAGCATCTCCAGATTGGGGGAGGAGAGTTGTTCTTCGTGCGCGTGGTGAGCGATTACTGGGGGCTCCCACACAAGTGCACCTGCTCATTCTGGGGATTATTTCATTCAATAGAAGAGCAGAGCTGAAGTCGGAGGTCCAGGCCCCACCTGTTCCTCCAGGTGTCGGAGCTCTGGCTCCTCAGCCCCACCCTGGGAGGCGCCCCTTTGATTTCAGGTCACATCTTCTATGTACATGTGGGGGGGCTCCCTGCCACTTAACATAAAGACGGCATTATCTCGTCTTTAAACAAGGCTGTGAAGTGGGGATCGTCATCCCCATGAGGCGACTGACTTTTACAGACCGGGAGTCCGAGGCTCAGGTGTCTCTATCCCCTGGGCTACTCAGCCTCCCCACCTGTTCTGTCAGGGCAGAGACTAAATCTGTCATTGCTGTTTCCCCGGGGACTGCGGTGGCCCTGCCGAATGGCTGGTCGAATGGAGCTGGGACCACATGCTCTGGGGGCTGCACCCCATACAGGTGGTCCGGGCTGGGCACACAGTCGGGGCTCTCAGTCTGGGCTTGGTGGGGGGACAGAGGTGCTGCAGGGAGCAGGAGAAGGATGAAATGAAAGTGACCCTGATCGGCCTCCTTCAGAGCAGTTCAGAGAAGGAAGGGCCGAGAAGCAAATGAAGCCTGTCCCCAGGGCCCTGCTGTCTCTCTCACCTAACAGTGGCAGTGCTGGTGGACCCCTGCAGCTGGAGCAGTCAGGAAAAGTGGGGGTGTTCACCCCCCTCCATCTTCCACAGCACAGGGAAGTGGGAGAAAACACCTGCTGGCCACTCCCAACCCTCTGCATACCTGCCCACTGGCTGACCCACCTGGGCTCACAGCACCAGCTTCTGGATGAGTTTGACTAGTGGGGAGCCCTAACAGGGGACTGGGGAATGGGCCAGAGAAATTGGGGTGTCTGTTCTGCAGGCTCCTCTTCCTGGGGTCCCCACCCCTGACAGGTCACTTGGCTTCCAGATTCAGGTAGCAACTTTACCTGTCCCTGCAGCCCCAGGGCGGGAACTGCTGCTATGAGACCCAGTGTGTTGCCCCTCCATCACCCCCCGATTAGACTCTCTCCCCAGTGAGCGCCCCATCTGATTCCAGCTGGGCCCAGTGGATACATGGACTGCCCAGGCTTCCAGCCTCACGGGGGACAGGGACCAAGACATGAAGACGGGCCCTTGGCCCTGAGGTGAGGGGCCTGAGCTCCCCTCAGAAGTCCAAGGGCCAGGCGAGCAGGGCTGCCCTCGGCCTCTTCTGGAAGGCAGTGACCACACAGGCATCTCAGGGGGACCCAGTCCCCTCCAGCACCCGGGTGCCCACCACTGACTGCCTGACGAGTGTGGCCACTGGCTCTGTCGCAGCTGTCCCCTGAGCACGGCCCTCAGGATAAATGAAGCCTCTGCTGACAGTGACTGCCGGTGTCCGGGCTCCGGGGCCTAATTTTAGAAAGTAGGACAACTTTCTCCCAGAATAGACAAGACACGCTAATCCAGGAGCGAGGCCTGGGAGAGATGAAGACATCGAGTCTAGATATGAATTAGTTGCAAGTATATTATTTGAAGAAATGTTGAACAGCTAAGCAAATATTTGATACTTTTGAATAGGAGCCGGCACTTTCCAAGGCAAAGTGGCTGCAGCTTCCAGGGTGCCCCCTCCTCGCTGGTGTCCCTGGCTGCACGACTGTTTTGAGGCTGACACCGGGGCACGTGCTCCCCCACGCAGCAGGACCTCAGGGACAGTGCCTGGGGCAGGGTGCGTCCAAATGTCTCTTGGTTTTAAGTAAAGTTTATTTTCCTTAAATATTCCATCATTTTATTAAAGGATGAGGCACCTTCATTTTCTTGGAAGGGGTCAGAGAGCCTGACCCCTGATTTGTGAACCCAGGGAGGGCGCACCCCCAAACGCCACCCAATCCCCTTAGCTCAGAGAACAGGCCCCCGTAAGGCCTGAGGCCTGGGGGCAGAGGCTCTGGGTTTGGGCTGTGTTAGGTCCGGAACCGTTCAAGGATCCACACAACGCAGCGAGTCAAAGTTTAAGATTTATTAGAGGAAGAAAGCAGGTGGGAGCCAGCAGAAAAGAAGAAAAATCATAATGGCTCCCGCTCTCTATCTGAGAGCAGCATTTTTTAACGAAAAAAGGCACCCACATGGGGTAGGGTGTCTGCTGTGATGTTCTGTGCCTCGCTTGGGTGAGTGCCTATCTAGTTTTGGGCCGATTGGTTGGTAGAATTCTGAGACAATATTGTTTTTAGGAAAGCAGCTGAGTTATCTATCTAGGGAGAGCAGGACTTCTTGGTTGTTTATTTTATGGGCATACCTGACCTTGCCTTACTCGCCTTTGAGGCGCTACTGGGACGGCCTTGAACAGCTGTGAACAGCCTCATTCTTTAGTTCAAGGGCACCTGTTTTCTTGTGAGATAAGCTGTGGGGCCCCTGAGTTAGAAACTCCTTTGACATGTTAGTTTCTTCTTCTGGGATCTAACAGGCTGCAGCCCAAGAGCCTTGGCGATTGGCGGAGAATTCACTGTGGGAGCTCGGAGGCAGCAGGCCCAGAGGTCACGGTTACTTGTCCGCAGAGCAGTCAAGCCGTCTTGACATCAGCTGCAGGCCTCCTGGATGGAGGGAACAGAAAATCCACCCCGGGCCGGCGCCTCTCTCCGGGGCTGGCAGAGCGCAGCCCGTGGGTGACAGTGGGAGAAGTGTCTGCAGGCAAGTATTGGTCGTGTCCGGGCAAATCTCGCAAATGGCTCCACACGGCAGGCACTTCTATCAACCCCGCTTTACAGACGGGAAGACGGGTTCAGAGAGCTGACAGAGCATGGCCCCATGGCGCGGTGCCGGCCTGCGACCCCGGCCACCGACCCCTGAACCCCCCGCCTGGGGAGTGCGGAGCCGCGGCCGAGGGCCGGGGCGCGGGGCCTCCCGAGTGTGTCGGGAGAGGGCGAGGCAGGTTGCGAGGAGCGCGCCCCCACGCCCCCGGCCCTGCGCCCCGGCCCGGCCTCCCCGCGCAGCGGCGGCTCCGCCACCAGGTGGCAGCAGGCGCCCGGCGATCGCGCCGCGGGAGGGCGCGCAGGGCCTGGACCGGACGCGGGCCACCTCCTCCGGCCGCCTGCCGGGCCGGCGCCCTCCGCGGCGGGGACGCGAGGCGCGGGGAGCCCGCCACGAGCCGCCCGCCCTGCCCTCGGTCCCGCAGCCGGAAGCTGGAGGCCGCACGGCAGGGATCCCCGCGGGGAGGGTCGGTGGCCGGGCGGCGGGGATGCGGTGACAAGATGGGGAGGAGTGGGGGCAAGAGGGCGAGGGGACGAGGGCCGGCCGCCCCTCTGCGCGCCCCCCGAGCCAGCCCATCTCTCACCGCCCGTCGCCGCGCCGCCCTCGTGGGACCCCCGCGGACCCCGTGGCCGGGAGGGTCCCGGGCCTTGCTGAGGACGCACAGGCGCTCGGTGGAGGGCAGGACTCTCCCCCGGGTCTCCCCTCGCCAAGGCCCACCCGGACCGGCCTGGAGCACTGCACGGAGCGTTTGGCAGAGGGGGTGCAGGCCCCGCAGGCAGGTTCCTGGGCGCCTTGGGCGCCGGCCTGGCTAGGGGGCTCAAGCGGGGAGGAGCTGAGGAAGGAGTGGGGGGCAAGCTCCCGCCTCGGAACAGTCGGGGGTCGCCGTCCGCCATCCAGAGCAAACACTGGTGCAGCAGGGGCTGTCGCGTCGGGCGGGCAAGGGGAGCGATGGGCGTGGCGCCCAATCCTCCGCGCCACGGAGGGAGCCGAGAGCCGGGGCGCCGGGGCTCTCTGACCGACTCCCCAGAGGAGACCCTGAAGAAGCGGGAGGAGCCGCTCACGGAGGCCCTGGGTTGGGGGGGCGCGCCCAGAGACAGCGGGAAACCTGCTGCTGCGGCTCTTAAAGAGCGAAGAAAAGCGTCCAGAAGTGAACGTTGCAAAACCTGCTAATAAGAACGGCCTCCTCCGGCCGTGGCTGTAAAAAGCCCACCTGGCCTTGCGCACTTGTGCCCAGCCTTCACTGCCCCTCCGCTGCCCGCGGCCTGCAGCCACGCTGCCCGGCTGAAGCCGAGGCCCAGGTGGCAGGCCCTGCAGCGCCCGCCCCGCCGCCCAGCGTCCAGCGCGGCCCAGGGTCGCCAAGTGGCGACTGGAAGGACAGGGGAGGGGTCTCAGGGTCCGTGACTGAGTGCCCAGTGGGAATTTATTCACCGGTCCTTAGGAAAAGAAAGAGTAAAAACAAGGAACTATATAATACAAAATAGAATGAAGAGCAGTGAGAAAATGAAACAGAAAGGCAGTGAGGTGGAATGGAAAGCCCAGCACTGGGAATCAGCAGCCTCAAGTTCCCCTGCTGGCTCTGTCGTCAGCTCCCCTGTGCTCTGGCACAAGTCATTTCCCTGGACCATCCAATGAATGGATTCCCATTTGTTCACGCACACACCCAGGATTGCTGTGGGCATTAGATGGAAGCAAGCAGGGGGAAAGCTCTGGAATTGCCAGGGTTTCCAGCACCCACCACTGCACCCTCAGGGTCTCAGGCCTGGCCCACCCCACATGGAGCTTCTACGTCTTTCTCCCAGGCAATCTGTTCTGCCCCTTGCCTCAGGTTGAGCCCAACAGCTTAGCCCTCTTTCATCTGCCCCTGCCTACACGATCGGACACGTCCCAGGCCTCCTTGGCTGCTAATAAACAAAGAGCTCCTACAAATGGACGAGGAAAAGGCCCGACGTGGACAAACACAGGACCAGACGATTCACAGAAGAGGAGCTGCAGGTATAATATTGACATGTAAAAAAAGACTGTCTAGGTGTCAGGGATATTCCAATTAGAACCGCACCCAGGACAGTGACAAACCTTCAAATGACCAATAGCATTTGTTGCTGGTGAGGTTGTCTGGGAGCAGACACTCATGCAGATGTCATTACAGGAAGGAGAGTAACTGCATTTTTTTGAAAAGTCAACTGTGCATTGTCCATTACAAGTAAAAGTGGCTGTGGCAGGAGGTTTCTTACATATTGTCCTGTGTTTTACTTTTCTCTACCTGCTGTTTTCCTCTTTGTCCTTCCCCCCATCCCCACCCCATGCAGGCATCTGGGCCATTCTTAGCTCATTATTCCAGGACAAAAGTGATGTTCTGGAGCCTACAAGTAACTTCCCAGTTTTGGTTGCCTGAAATCAAACCTTTAAATAAACAAAGAGGACACTGGGCCCAGACAGAACATTTGGAGAAACACTAGGAGGGCAGGGAGAGACTTGATGAGAAGGACGCCTTCCTGCCCAGCCCTCCAGAAAAGGGTGGGTGCCAGCTGGGAGAGAGAAACGGCAGGGAAGAGCCGTGACACCCGCCCTGAGGGAGGAGGGCAAGGGCTGCTGGGTTACGACCTCCTGCAGTTGGCCCCCCGTCGTCCCGAGCTGTCCAGCTGAGCTGTGGCATGGCAGGAAGGCCCGGGGCCACCCCCTGCCCCCCACCCCCAGCTCACATGGAACCAGGAGGGGAGAGCTGCCTGCACTGAAGGGACCCTCGTGGGTCACTGAGGCTGACATGGACCCATGGACGACAACCACACACTCCCTGCTGCCCCACCTGGGCATTCCAGAGGACCAGAGCTTAGAAGGAAACCCCACATCAACTAAGATTAGTTGCCTGTATGAAAGTGAAATAAAGTTTTAGTAGAAAGATACTGTTTTCTCTTGTGCCCCGAGGGTCATGGCCATGGCAGAGATGTCTCCTTGACCCAACCACCCCACTCTATTAACCTGAAAATATCAACATATTAGACAGCTCTGCGAGGTATTTCCTGCAGCATTGTGTGTAAGGCAATAAAAGGGGAAATAACCTGAATATTCATCGATACAGGGTGTGCCGGTTTGGATATATTATGGCCCCGAAAACACCATTACCCTTGATGCAATCATGTGGAGGCAGATATATTAGTGTTGATTCGATTGGAATCCTTTGACTGAGTTTTCCACGAAGATGTGACTCAATCAACTATGAGTGAAATGTTTGATTGGATGATTTCCATGGAGGTGTTACCCCACCCACTCAGGGCGGGTCTGAATTACATCACTGGAGCCATATAAATGAGCTGACAAACAGAAGGAGCTCAGAGCAGCTGTGAGTGACATTTTGGAGAGCAACTGAGAGTGACATTGTGAAGAGGAGCTGCAGCTAAGAGAGGACAAAATGCCCCAAGAGCAGCATTTTGGAGAATACCATTTTGAAACACAAACTGAGGGCAAGCAAATGCCAGCCATGTGCTTTCTGAGCTAACAGAGGTTTTCCGGACGCCATTGGCCGTCTTTCAGTGAAGGTACCCAACTGTAGATGCCTTACCTTGGACACTTGATGGCCTTAAGACTGTAACTGTGTAACCAAATAAACCCCCTTTATAAAAGCCGATCCATTTCTGGTGTTTTGCATAACGGGCAGCATTAGCAAACCAGAATACAGCGAAATAAATTAGGGCACTAATGGAACTATAGAGAATTATCTTTACATGCAAACAGTAAAAATACTATTAAGATTTTAAAAAGGTTTTGATAAGGTTTTAGATTCCAGATAAACATACCAAAATCAACGGCTTTTTTCAATGTGCACAATAACTGATTAGGAATAAAAATGGGGGCGGGGTGGAATCCCTGCACAATGTCCACAAAAATCCAGAAAGCAATAAAGAGTAAATTTAACAAGAAATATTCAACATGATAAGGAGACAACTACTAGATCTTATTAAAGAAGTTTAAAGGCATTATTTGTAAGACATATCATGCTTCTGAATGGGAAGACTTACTATAATAAAATATCAGTTCTTCCCAAAATTATGTTTCATAGAAATCTGAATTACATTTGCCTTTTCCTTCTTATATGTATACTACTTGTGTGATTTTCTTTTCTTACTGCATTAGCCAGGATTCCAAAATTGGCAGCTTTGGTTCCTATTCCATCTCTTCTATGGTTCTTGGTTGGCTTAGATTCTCCTACCTATTACTGGGTCATCCATGGTAATCTATATTTTTCTAGAAATTATTTTCTTCTAGTTTTTAAAGTTTACTGCCATAAAGAGGTACACCAGTACTTATAACTACTTTCTCATTTCTAACCACATTTATTTCTCTCCTTTCTTTTTTCTTTCTTTTCTTTCTGTCTTCCTTTATTCCACCTTTCTTTCCTTCCTTCTTTTCAAAATCAGGCTAGAAGGGAGTCTATTTAATGGGTTTTTAAAAAGAGTCATATTTGGATTCATTTACCTGCGTACCATTTTCAGTTTTCTATCTCATTATTTGCAACTTTTATCTGTATTAATTCCCTCCTACTATATGTGTGTGACTTTTGTATTGTTTTCTAATTTCTTAAATATGCACATGGACATTTTGTTTTATTTTTTATTAATAAAATCTTTCTTTTAATACAGCTTTAGCTGTGCCTCTTAGGTTTTAGTATAAAGTTGTTCTCCTTAATTTCTCTTCTGATCCAGGCGATGTTTCGGAAGAGGTTGTTTACTTCCCAGGTATTACAGGTTTGTTTTCTCCAATGACTTTTGAGGAGGGAATTTTTTTAATTGTTGCTTTCTGTTTTTATTAGGGTATGATCAGAGAATATGAATGTAAAATGTCTATTTCGTTGCGCTTGCTTAAGGTTTTGCTGGTGAGTAAAAGTGTATTTGATGTTTGGGAATGACTAGGGTACAAAGGAGACTAATGTATGCTCTTGTTTGTAGAGTAAAACCCATAAGAAACTAATCTCCTAGCTGTATTTTTCAAATCTTCTACATCTTTGCCTATTAACACCTACTCCTTCCAGAAAGAGATTCAAGACATCATCATTTATCCAAGAATCTCTGTACTAGGAGAACCAAAGACAATTTAAAGTGAATCCACTGGGGGAAGGACGGGCAGCAAGATTTCATGTGAACAGAAAAAAGGTTTTATTGGCGTTATATGCTAAAACAGGAAAGCAAACATTATGAAAACACATTTAGTTTATCCAATATTTGCCAAAACTTAGGTTATAATTGCAGTGACATAATTTCTAGAACAAACATATAGCTAGTGCACTTTCCCATAGGTATGTTATATTTGAACTTAAAATTTGCTCAAAAATATTTCCCATATGTACATGATATTTGAATTAAAAATGATTCTAATGTTGACAATTTGGGGAGTATGATGTTGCCAATAAAATTTGTGCTGGCATGACAAGATACCCTTCACTTCACATTTGACTTTTGCAATACCATTATGTTTTGCAAAAGGTAATTGATGGCTTCAGCTATCCTCCTAAGAGCCTCTCTTAATCCTCTGTTATTTGTACCAGTCAGGATTGCATTTGACAGAAACCCAATTTAGCAACTTAAACAAGCAAGGAGCTTATTTTTTTCATATGGCAAAAAAAAAAAAATTAAAAAAAAAATCCAAGGGCAAAGAGATGTGCCATTGCTCACACAAAGCATCTCAGACCCGGCTCCTCCATCTCCCTGCTCTGTCACCCTTAAGGTGCTTTCTCAAGATGGCTGCTGCACTTCAAGCGTCACACACACGTTCCAATTGAAGGAGGCAGGGCTCAGGGCAAACAGGTTTGTGACACTTAGTCCATCCCTTATTTACCAGGAAAACAATAGCTTTCACAGAAGGGCCACCAAGTAGACTTTCCGTTTCGTATCTCATTGGCCAAAATATGGTTACATGGCTACGCCTAACTGCAAAGGAGTCTGGGACATGATAATTTGTAACTGAGCACATCATCACCCTGAAAAATGGGGATCTTGTCCGTGAGCAGAGAATGATATTGGGTCGCAATGAAGAGTTTCTGCCACAATAATCAAATTGTTTTCTTTTGAAATGCCCCTTTTTTATTTTTCGTAAATTTTCTCTTCTCCATTGTTGAGTAGTTTCATTCAGTCACTGGCTTTGCATGGGGTTCAAGCAATTCTCCAATATCACTTTTTAAAACTTCATAAAACCCTACATTTCCCCCAAGATTTGTGGTTTCTCTCTGCAATCGATTTGCATTATTATATTATGGGATATTTCTAAGACTGTCAAGAGACTATCAAAAATATTGATGCAATGGTCCAAGATAGATGCTAGCAGCAAACTGGAAGGAAAGTTTGAGTGGGAAATAATCTCATAAAGGTCCAGCTTGTTAGTATGTGGCTTTAAATCATGGCTTAACCTCTTACCAGCTGTGAAAATGTGAGCAAATTACTCCACCTTTCTGGGCCCGTTTCCTCATTTGCAAAATTGGGATGGTTTATCTGTCACCTATCACCAAAGAAACCACTGTGAGAAAATTTAAACCACCCCCACTTTATTTTCTCATGATTCTGTGGGTCAGCTGTTTGGGCTGGGCTCAGCTGGTCCTTGCTGCAGTCGCCCAGCAGCTCAGCTGGGGTGGATGGCCTGAGATGCCTCGCTCCCTTGCCTGGTGCCGGCACTGCACCGCGGCCTTCAGCGGCTAACCCAGGCCTCCTCTCGTGATGGTGGCAGCATCCTGCGAGAGCAAGAGTGGAAGCTGCAGGCCTTTTGAGGCCTAACTCTGAAGTCATACAACATCACGTCCAACACGAGTCACAGGCTAGACCAGCCTCAGTAGATAGAAAAACAGACTCTGCTTCTTAAACAGAAGAGCAGTAAAGCCATGTTCAGGGATGGGAGGAACGATTACGGCTTTCTTGGCAAACAGATGGTAACAATCACAGCATGTGGTTTGTGGTAAGGACTGCAGGGTTAATACAAGTGAGTGCTGAGAACCATGGCCGGTACATTGTAAGAGCTCAATGTTTGCTACCTTTAATTACCATTATCATTATTGTTGTTGTTGTTATTTTATTAAGACTACTTTTGTTTCCCACAGCAATGTCTTTGCTGCAGGGGCTTGAATAGTGGACAGTCAGATTACTGACCCTTTGTATATTAAGCCCCCTGTTGTCATTGTGTTTGTGTCGTGTTCTCTGCATACTCCTAGAAGTTTTCCTTCACTGTGTTTGATTCCCACACTATTTAGACATACGTGTTTATGAAGGTTGTGTTTTCTTTGTGGATGGGACCTCCGCATCTCCTGATTTCTCTCTGTGTCATGCTCAACACTTTGCTCCTGGGATCCGTGCTGGTTTGGATGTATTATGTCCCCCAAAATGCCATGTTCTTTGATGCAGTCTTGTGGAGGCAGATGTATTAGTGTTGATTAGGTTGCAATCCTTTGACTGAGTGTTTCCATGGAGATGTGACTTGATCAACGGTGGGTGAAACGTTTGAATGAATTATTTCCATGGAAATACGGACCCATTCAGGGTGGGTCTTGATTGAATCACTGGAATCCTATGAAAGCTCACAAACAGAAGGACCCCCGAGCAGCTGCAGCTTAGAGAGACATTTTGGAGACAGCTGTTGAAAGCCGACTTTCGCTGATGCTTCGGAAATGCTAGCCCAGAGTGCTCTGGAGAAGCTAAGAGAGGACAAAACACCCCAAGAGCAACACTTTGAAGAGTGCACAGGAGCTGAGAGAGGAGCCGGAACATAACCCAGGATCAGTGGACGCCAGCCACCTGCCTTCCCAGCTAACAGACGTTTTCCGGATGCCAGTGGCCTTCCTTCGGTGAAGGTATACCCGTTTTGATGCCTTACTTTGGACATTTTCATGGCCTTCAGACTGTAAATTTGTAACCAAATAAACCGCCTTTATAAAAGCCAATCCATTTCTGGTATTTTGCATAACAGCAGCATTAGCAAACCGGAACAGGTCCCACGTGGAATAAGGTTCAAATCACTACCATGCTTGCTTTGGGTCTGCACTGGTCTGGAGGCTCCTTGCTCAACCCCTAATTCTCAACATTTTTCATATCTTTGTTTTAGACATATCTCTTGTAAACAACATCTATCTAGATGTTATATCTTTTTTCCAAATTGATAGGAAAACTCATAATTTATTGTGATAGATTATGTACCTGGTTTAATTCAATCTTATTGTATGTTTCCTAATTTTATGTTTGTCCAGTTTATGTTTCCTAAATTATCATTATTTTCCCTTTCCACTTACTTTCTTTTGCTGGCCTACTCAGGTTCCTTGTCATCCTTTTTTTTCTTTTAATTTGGAAAGTCCACTTCCACCAACAGTTATCTTCCCATTCCTAACAAACATAGAAACCTGTATTTCTTTACAGAATGTATTGGTTATCTACTTCTGGGTAACAAATTAACACAAAACTCAGCAGCTGAAAACAGCACAGTTTCTGGGAGCCTGAGTTTCTGAGGATCTGAGTTTCTGAGGGTCTGGAGTACGGAGCGGCCTGGCTGGGCTTTTCCGGCTCAGTGTCTCTCCCGAGGCTGTAATCAAGTGTCAGCCGGGGCTGCGGCATCTGAGGCCTGACGGGGTCTGGAGAATCCTCTTCCAAACGCTTGCATTTGGCTGTCGGCAGGAGGCTTCAGTTCCTTACCATGTGGGTCTCTCCAGAAGGCGACTGGTAACACAGGTTGCCTCAGATCAAGTGATGAGATGGGGCGGGGGGGGGGGGGGTGGGCAGAGAGGAGGAGGAGGAGGAGGAGGAAGGCCTGTGACTTCCTGGTTCAGTCTCAGGGTCAAACACTATCACTTCTGCAATATTCAAATTATCAGCAGGAAGCCCACTCTCATAGAAAGGGGAATCAAGCGCCACCTGACAGGACAACCAAACAATTTGTTGACATTTTTTAAACCATCACATAGACATATCAAGCTTAAGTGAACTGTGCCTTCCATTAAGACACCTTCCTTGCCTGTGCAGCTGGAAGCCTCCAGTCATCCTCATCCTTTCTTTCTTCCTCTTGCCATTCTCCCCCTCCTCCCCTACCCCCACACACCCAGGTCCTGGTTTTTGCTGAGATCACTCCGACTTTCAATTTCCAGTCATTATTTGGTTTTCCTTCACTGCATATCTCTTTTCTTTGACCAAACTCACAGCCATTTAAACTTAATTTTACATAGAAAGACTGATCACTCCCCACTCTTTCTTCATCTTTTGCCAACTTGAAATCCCCACGTCAATCCATTGTTTGGGGCTATAGCTTTCTCCAGCATTTTCCTCAGATGGGGAACAAAGTTTTGCATGTTTGGCACCTCTTGCCATTGCCCTAATATGTGAATAATACCTTGTGTGGATATAGGATTCTTGGGTCATGGTCATTGTCCCTTGAGAGCTTGAAATCATTGCTCCCCTGGTATTCCCGACTTCTGGGGTGGCAGATGAGAGAGCCAACGCCAATGAGAAAGCTAATGCCAACCTGAGTTTTCTTTCCTTTGTAAGTAACACTCCTTTTTGTCTGGAAGATTATAATTCCAGAATTACACCAGGGTACCTCTAAGGAAATGTCTTTTTAATTAATCTTCCCTGGAACTCTGTGAATTTCTTTAATCAAGTCTTTCTTCAGCTCAGAAAATGTTCTTTAATTAATTGTTCAATTATTGTTTTCCATGTATTTTTTTTTCTTTTCCTGAAATGCCTATCCTTTGAATGTTAGGTTGCCTGGATTTGCATTCCAAATCTCTTTCTGGTTTTGCACTGCTGTGAGACTTTCCTCTACTTGAACTCCCAGGACACCCATGTATTTATCAGCAGTGATCATTCTCTTTCTGAGCTCATCTGTTGAATTTTTAAATTAAGAAACCATATTAATCTTTTAGGTCCTCTGCTACCCACGCCACCCCCAATTGATCTCCTTGAGAATTCTCCACACTTCTTTGTTCAAGTTCCCGTCCTTCTTCAGGAGGGCCCACTCCTGTGGTTTCCTGGTTCAGCCTGCCCACTCGGGCTCCTCAGTCCTCTCAGACTGGGGGGTGCAGGCTGCCCTGGTGCTCGTGTGGCAGGGGTTCCCTGGACCCCCAGGCCACTCAGGCTGCCGGCGTCAGCTGGGCTTCAGCGAGGCAACTTCCACCAAAGGCTGGCGGTGTCCTCCCAGGGTGCTCAGGTTCAGAACCCGCCAGGGCCACCCCTCCGGGTTTCCTGAGGCCAGAGAGGATACCCAGATGCTCAACGTCCACTTACAGGGGCAGGAGGGAGCCCAGGACAGAGGAGGGCAGAGACAGGGTCTGCTCCACTGGTTGGAGGGCGACACTGCTGGAAGCCGGCTTCCTTTGCCCCGTGCTCCACGAACAGCCTCACTCAGCATGAGGGGAGTGGAATGTTGGAGGGAACCCAGGAAGAAGGGCTGGCCCTGCTTTGGGGCACGTGGTGGGGTGAAGAGAGGAGAGCCAGAATCCCACAGATTCCAGAAATGTGAACCAGAGGCCTTGGCACATATTAGAACTACCTGGGGGAACTTCTAAAATAGATTGCACCGAATCAGTCCAGTGGGACACTCTGGGGACGAGGTGCTTCAGCATGCCGCGGCATTTTACAGTCTCCCCGCAGGTGGCCTGGAGTGAGCAGCCGGGACTGGGCTCACAGGCCCAGGGAGGCCGTTTGCACCCAGCTGACCTCAGTCATGAGGGAGGTGGGTCCCCACTCTCCTGACACACGGGTCACTTTCACCCACCTAGCTCGGGGTCTGTGAAGTCACTGTCCGTGTATCCGTTCCCCGTCCCAGCAGCTAGCACCGTGCCTGGCACACAACACCCATTTAAAAATACATGAACGAACACACCTTTATTTTAACATGATCATAAATCAGCAGCACTAAAAAGGCCCCCAAGCCCATTCGGTCAACAGCACCCAATGCACACACTTTAAAGATGGAGAAACCAAGGTATCTTTGAGCGAGGCGGGGTCTCCTCTTAGGTCCCACTGCCTGGAGTCCGGGCCTGGGGGCCACATGAAGCCCCCTCCCCGCCACTCTGCCCGTGTTGGTTTGGGTCTATTTTATTCTCTTTATAAACCTGGGCATATATGGGGGGGCGGTGCACAGGAACAGACGTGCCACTGGCTGAGACACACGGTGGCCCTGCCCCACCCCGTCTTTACAGTCACCCAGACTTCGCACTGGGTGAGTCTTCGGTGAAAGGGCTGGGTAGGTGCTAACATTGGCAAACTGCTCCGACTCACCCAACACACAGTTACTGACAGTCTACTGCATGTCAGGAACCGTCCCAGGGTCCACTTTTGTCATTGAACAATAGAGAAAATTCCGTCCTTGTGGGGCTCCCTTTCTAGTGGGGGTGAGAGATGGTCGCCAGCGACAGCAGCCCACAGTTGCCACCGCTTCACCGCAAGGCGGAGCCTAATTCCCCTTGAACCTGGGCTGTCCCGGGGCTGCTCTGGCCAATAGGATGGAACAGAAGTGAGATGGGGTCTTTAGGGAACTTGGCAGCTTCTGGTTTTGGTGTCGTGGAGCCCTGAGCCTTCATCTAAGAAGTCTGGCTGCCCAGCCCAGGAAGAAGTCACTCCAGCCACCCCAGCCAAGGCACCGGGTACAGGAGCAATGCCACCCTTCTTGGGTGTCCCAGCCCCAGCGGAGCTCCACGCTACAGGCGGCACCACATGGAGAAGCACCCCACCAAGTCCAGCCACCCCCAGTCACTGGGAGAATAAATCACTAGGTTATGAGGTGATTTGTTCACACCAGTAGAAACATGAGGGAGACCAACAATAAACAGTAAGCATAACAAGTATGATTTATTATCAATCATGTTATTGATTATTAGTTATCAGTTACTCCCAGTTCTTTGGCTTTAGGTCCATGAATGCCCTCCTTCTCTCCCCATGCTCAGAACCTTCGCCACCAGGGTCCCCCTCTTCTGGGCGTGGTCAGACTGTTGAGCGGGCCCCTGGCAGCACAGCCCCCAGACCTGCCTCCAGGAGGTGCTGTCTCAGGGCCTTTAGGTGGTCTCTGTTAAGAGCCCTCCATCATCTCCTTCAGTGCCCACTATGACTGCCCTCCCCAACTGCTCCCCTGCCACCAGCAGAAGGAACGGTCAGGGGAACCCCAAGGTTTCTCCAGGACCCTGGCCCACACGATTTGCCCATGCCTTCTCCCTCCTCCAGCCTTGCCTCCACTCCTGCACCTCCGGGGCACTCTGTGGGGGGAGGTCCCCAGGCAGTGTGGGTCCCTGTCGTTGCCTCCTGTTCCCTGTTCTGCCTGCATCCACTCGCTTTCCTGTGGTGACAGCACTGCAACTTTTCTTGGGGAGCCCCCCTCTCTGGGTGCACCTGGCTTCCTTCCCCCTTTGGGAGGGGGCACAGTACTCATCTGAGCCGATTTTGTGTTCTTACTGTGGCCTCAGTGACTGGCTTAGGAATGCATGCATAGCTAAAGCCCATCCCATCAGAGCAAGTCCAGAACTCTTTTTGTTTATTTGTTTGTTTTTTAAATTTTTTATGATTTTTTTTAATTACAGCAGTTGTAGGTTTACAGAAAAATCATGCAAAAAGTAGAGTTCCTATATACACGCCCTCTCGCACACACAGTTTTCCCTATTCAGTCCCAGCACTTTTGTGCATTATTGGGAAGAAAGTTTCCCTCTCCCTCAGGGATACCTCTTTTTAAGGATAAGGTAGGCATGGAGCTGCTGGAACTCGCACAGGAAGGAGGTCTGTCAGAGGATGGAACCAACACAGTAGAAAGCAGAGCCGAGAGAGAGGGTGAGAGAGCTGGTGGCATCACGTGGGCCCTGGATCCAGCAGTTCCTGAAGCATCGCATCTCGCCAGCAGAAGTGGCACCAGGACCCCTCCCCTCTGGCTTAGATGCCCCCCTTCATTCTGAAGAGCAGAGGCCGTATTCAAGGAAACCCAAACATACTCTCTTGGCAAGTATCAGCTACTAAAAATGATCATTTACTCTTAAATAATTTAAAGTCATTTTCGCGTGCATGAGAAGCTACATGGTTATGGACGGGTGGTATTGGTCAAATCTCTTGATTTCAGAGACAGGAAACTGACTTCCCTTGGCTTAAACAGATGGGGCACTTACTGCCTCGCCTGTCCAACCCCAGAAAGAACAGGGTGGTGCTAGCCCAGGAACAGCCAGATCCTGGGACCAGGGCACTGTGGGGCCTGCCTTGGGCTTCCTCTTTTCTCCCTGCCTGGCGGATTCGTCCCACTGTGGATGGGCTTTCTTCTCGGTGTCACGGAACGTGGCCTCGGGCGGTCCCAGCTCACTTCCTCAGAACTCCCAGCCAGCGGGAACAGAAAACCCCCGGGGAAGGGATCCGGTTGGCTCAGCCGGGGCCGTGCGTCCATCCAGGGGCAGAGTCTCATCCCAGGATGTCGGGCAGAAGATGGTGCCGACGTGGCCTCAGGGCGGCCCAGCAGCCAGTCTTGATTGTGCCCACTTGGAGAAGAGGGGACAGGAGGAGAGTGGGGAGTGGGAGGGAGGAGGGAAGAGGGGAGGGAAGGGAGCACAGAGGAGAACATGGGTGGGGAGACTCCCTCCCTTTGTCTCCAGCCCAGCTGGTCTATTGTCAAACCAAACAATGGCACCCAGGGCCTGGGCTGCCCGGGTCTCAGACTGGGGTTCCAGAGTGGGTGTCTCTCCTAGGGGTTGGGGGTCTGACAGCACTGTTGGGAGGAGCACGGAGAGAAGGCCGGCTTGCCTTTGAATTCTGCACAGTGGCGTGTCATGGTGGCTTTGAAGGTGTTTAATTAAATATTTGGCACCTTTAATTAATTAAACATTTAAACACTAAATACAGAATCAAATGTGGCTTAGTGGACATCATGTCTCAATGTTTGAGCAGCCTCGCCCCCCCATCGCCTGCACTGAGGGGGCTCCGCAGACCCTCGGGGGGCGTCATTAGCTAATCAGCGGCAGGCTGCACCGGGCTCTGCCGTGTCAGAACGTCGTGTGTCACCCAGGCGGGGGCCTCTCTCGTTGGTTCTCAGGGCGGCCTCCCAGGGAGGAGGAGTGGACAGGGGCAGACCCCATCCCTGACAGACAGACAGACAGACACCACGGCACCTCCTCTACCCCCAGACTGCCCTGATACCCCCCTCGGTTCCGGGCCGTGTCCCGTCCCCTGGGCCTGCCATCTCCCGTGGCGGGGTGCTGGCTCCTTGTCAGCTCATCGGGGACGCGACGCCCAGTGGCGGGGAAAGTGCTTCCTCCAAAGGGCCCAGCAGGAAGTGTGTCTGAGCTCAGGGACCTCTGCTGTACCCTCCCCGGCAAAGCCAAGGAGTAGGAGAGGAGGTGCTCTGGAGGGCAGCCCTAGGGCCTCTCTCACGGGATTGAAGGGAACCTTCCCCCCCCTCCTCCTGGGGCCGGAGGTGTGTGCTCCCCCTGAGCCCCGCCCCCATGCGGCCCAGCTGTGTGCGCGCACGTCAGGGTGGGCTGGAGGCAGGGCCTGAGAGCAGATGTCGCTGGGGCAGCAGGCTTGGGTGTCACCAGCCGGCTGGGTCCTCACTGCCCTGAGGTAGAGTAGGCTGCCCTGGCCCTACTTCCTCTGGCCTCACTAAGACATCAGCTCTTCCAGGAACACCCTGACCCAGAGGTGGGAGGGCAGCTGGACAGCCACTGGGCTGCCCCCTCTAGCCTCCCAGCACGCCCAGAGGGCCTGGGGCCACAAGCTGCCCCCGGGTACCTGAACGCTGTGATCTGGGGCCTGGGAGCCTTGGGCACCCAGGGGTGAAGGAAGACAGCCCGGAGGAAGGCCCGGGGCTGCTGCCCACTAGCATTCCTTCTCCCCACTGCTACCTGGGGGTCCCTGGGGCCATGGCTCAGGACAGAGGCCAACCACTGACAGGCTCCTGGTCCATTCTCTGAAAAGAGTGGGAAAGAAAGGTCAAAACAAGTCCAGCCTATTTTAAATGTTTACAATAAATAACGTAACACGTTTAATGCCAACATATATACAACACACTGCCACTGTGCTTTTCACAAGGTAACTGAAGGACTCACCTTAAAGGGTATTTGTTCATGGAGCACTACAGGTGGTGTGGCCTGGGAAGGGGTCACACACTGAAGGTAGTCAGACAGACGATGGCTTCTCTGCCTCCCTGTGAACCACATTTGGAGCTGACAGAGACACTAAATGGGGGCCTTCAAGACCACGAGGCCTGGGTCAAGTGGCCTGCATCCTCCTTAAACACATGGGGAAACTGAGGCCCAGAGCGGGGAAGAGACTAGCCCAAATCAGGCTGGGCAGGCCAGGCTGCCTCCCTGGTGACAGTTCCTTCCCCTCGCGGCTCCCCAGGGCCCTCTGCACCCCTCCCGGGCTCTGGGATCAGGCCACCCCTGGCCACCTCCCTGGGGTGCCCTCCCTCCCGCCGCCTCTGCCTTATTTCCCAGCCCTTTATAAATATGCAATTGGGCTGGAGATATGGGGGGCCTCTTTTTGAGGGAAAATTAACCACAGTGACAAACTTAGTTATTCATGCAAACCATCAGCCTGTTATCCCTGATTATGCGGGACGCAAACTGTGAGCATCTGAGTGACTGAGCGCGTTCATCAAAGGCGCCGGCGGGCAGCGGGGCTGTCCCCGGCCCAGCCCACTCGCCCGCCGCCTTTGTGCTGACTGCTGAGCCCCGGTGCAGGCCCACGGGCCGCCCCCCCGACGGCGCCTGCTCCTGGCGCAGGGACCCCTCCCAGCCGTATTTTAAAGGATTAATTAACCTTGTGAGATCGGCGGGGAAAGCTCCACCTGGCCATCCACCGCATGAAAGCATCCGCTCACCGGAGTATTTTAAGCCCACGGTGCAGACCATATGGTATTTCAGAGAACAGAAGCTGAAAGTACAGTACATATTTATTCCTTCCACAGAGCATTAAAGGGGTTTAAGTATTTTATTAAAGCCTATATGCGAGCATGTGCGTGTGTGTCTCACTGCATGTGTGTCTGTGTGTGTGTCTGCGTGTGTGTGAAGCAGGCGGAGATATACTTCACGCATAGAAAAAATAAATTACACAGATTTATTTTCATCTCTCTGCCAACCCACCCCATAGCAACAGTGAAAACTTGGTCTATGTAAACTCGAGAAAACAAAAAATATTTTATCAAGTCGACTGTCTCAATGTAAGGCTTTTGCCAATTTTTTCTGTCTCGTTTGAAAGGGAACAGTCTCCTTGGTGCGAGGCAGAGGGGAAGGCGTGGGGAGGTGGGTCTGAGGCCGATGCCCCCCGCGCGGCCCCACGTCCCGCCTTCAGGGGCAGGAAGCTCACACCCAGCCCCGCTCCAGCAGGTACCGAATCTCTCCCGCCCTCGGTCCTTTCACCCCAGCATCACTGCTCTCTGGGGCTGCTGTGAGGACAGGATGAGAAACACATCAAGTGCTCCGGCGCGCCGCCTGGGCACAGCAAGCGACGCTGGCAACCCAACCTCGGGGACCCCCAGGTCTGGAATTTTGAGGAAAACCTGAGGTAGAGGTCTGCTGACCGCACCCCAGCCAGCACCCCTCCCCTTCTTTCAGTAGCAGCCCCACCCTTTTCTCCAAGAAAGCCCCCCTTTTGCCTGTAAGTGTGGCCATGTGGTCACGGCTGGCCAATCGGAGCCCTACCCCCCGGCTTCAGTGACTGGTTCAGGGATGGGCACACGACCCAGGGCAGACCCGTGCGGCTGAGTCCTGAGCGTTTCCGCTGGAATCACTGGGAAGGAGGCTCTCTTTGCCCAACGACTTGCTAAGCTGGGAGCAGGAGAGCCTGGCACCCACCGCCCCCTGGCCTCGGGCAAACACGCAGTGACAGGAAAGTCCAGGGCACAGGTGGACTCTGTCCTCAGGACAACGCACCTCTCCCCGGCAGGAACGGAAACGGAGATGCTACAAATCAGTAAACAAAAATCTAAAAGGGAAAAATAAGAGAGACGTCAACGTGGTCAGGTTCAGCTACTCGAGGACCTTACTGCCCTCTTTGGAAAAAGCCACAGACCTGACCCAATCCAGAGAGGCCAGAGCTCTCTCAGGCAGGCCAGCTGCCCCCCGCCCCCCAACACCTCAGGTCTGCTGCAGTCCCAGATCGCTTCTGATGGGGGCAGCAGAGAGTCAGTGGGGCCTGGGGCCTGACAGAGGTGGGGCCTGAGGAGCAGCGAGAAGTTTACAGCTTGGGAGGATGAGATGAGAAACACATAAAGTGCTTTACAGCTTGTAAAGTGGTCCCAGACCCCCCACTTCCTGATGCACATCTCTTTTCCACAGGAAAAGACTGTTAAAGACTGGAGCGGATGGCCTCAGAAGTTCATAAAAAAAACACATAATGTATCTGTCCGACCATGAGTAGACTTTGGAATCTTCTAGACCTCCCCTCCCCTCACCATTTTCCTGAGAGGAAAACTGAGTACAAGCTGAGCACTCACCATGTGCACCGTCTTCACGTCATACGCAGCAGGGAAGATATTCTCAGGCCACCAACTGCAAATGGGAAAATGCAATTTTCCTAATATTCCGTAACTGAAAATTGAACCTCCATTCTACACGATGGTAGAAAAGTTAATCTAGTCAGTTCCAGTTTTCAGACTCTTGAGGGTTTATTCAGATTTAAACTCAGTTTAGACTTTCTTCTCCACCCCTTCTCCTTCTAAGTTTCAGGAGCTAATGGAGTCGTGGAATTGGTGACAATGGGAAGGGAAAAGTCTTCTTGACCAACCCATTGTCACTCATGGGAGACTGGTTATGCACACACACACACAAACACACACACACACATGTAGGACAATAACTCTATATGTCCAACCCTTCTGTAAATATCAACCACAAATGCTAATGCTAACTGAAGGCACTGGAGAGCAATTAAAAGGCAGATATTGGAGGGCAGTCAGTACTTAGAGGACATGAACAACACTAGGAAATTTTCCCATTTTTAAGGGTTTAAGCCTCAGGGCAGGCCCCCATCTGCTCCATAAACAACAACTAAAACTCAGATAGAAAGCCTTTTCTCTTAGTGACTTGAAGAACCATAGCTCTGTAATCATAGGGCAATTATAGCAACTAATATGTGACTAGGGAAATCCAAAAAAAGAGAAAGCCTTAGAAGGGGTGTCCCAAAATCTGTGTATAAAATTCTCAAATCTCTTGCTGACCCCAGAGCCACACTTGAGTGAGACAGTTATCAAGCAACCCAGCTAAGGCTAAAAAGTCTTAACTGAGATTTCATCTACTATACCCTATAGGGGAAAGAGTTCACAGTTTAGGTTCAGCCAAGTTAATTGCCTGCTTAAGTAAAAAATCAATACTCTTCAGAGGAATAAAAAAAATCCAGAGTCTCTACAACATATAATGCCAATGTCCACGATAAAACCTAAAATCACTGACATAAGAAGACAAAGGAAAATGTGACCCAAACTCTAGAAAACAGACAATGGATACCAAACATAAGGTGAACTTAGATGTTAGAATTAGCAGAAAATAATTTTAAGGCAGCAATTATAAGTATGCATAGGAAGTGTTTTAGTTTCCCAAGCTGCTAAAACAGATACCAACGGGTTGGCTTAACAACAGGAATTTATTGGCTCAAGGTTTCAGAGGCTAGAAGGCTTGCTTCCTTCTAGAGTCAGTATCTGTTGGCTAGCTGGATATCTCTGGGTTCCCTCCTTGGTTCTTCCATCACATGGTAATACACATGGCAGCATCTTCTCCCTCTCTTTCATGTTTTGTTGACTACCAGCTTCTGGCTGCTCCCCATGGTTTCTCTTTCTGTTTCCAATTTTCTTTGCTTATAAGGATTTCAACCATATTGGATTAAGGACCCCACTCATTCAGTCTGGCTACACTTTAGCTAATAAAACTCCAAAGGTCCTATTTATAACTGGGTTCATTCTGACAGGACCAGGGGTTGGGACCTGAAAATGCCCTCTATGGGGGACACAATTCAATCCCCAACAGAAGATAAAAGAAAATATGATCATAATAAACAAAATGATACATATTCTCAGCAGATAAATGGAAATGATAAGAAACAAAGAACTCATGTCACCCTGCCACATGGAAACCCACAGATGATAGCTGAGATATCTACATGTGCTGACACCAACTTAGGAGGCCATTTCTTCATCTGGCCTACAGTTATCAAATCACACTGGCCTCTCTTCACCCTCCACTTGCAGGATGAGGCCCCATCAAGTCTCCAAGTCCTCTCTTATGAAACACTGTCCCCCTTCTTTGTACCTGGGATAATACAGCCTATGCCATGAAATCTGGGGCCAATGGAACTCCCATGATCCACTTTCCTCTGGCACACCACACAGCTATGTCTATTTAGCTATGCCCCACCTTGGTGACTCGGACAATCTCCTGTGAACTGACCCAAACAGATATTTGAACTTCATGCAGCCCAAGATTCTGAGAGAATGTAGGTCTTGTCCAAGAACTTTGTTAGAATTCTCTTTGGTATAATCTCTATCAAGTTTTACTTTAAAAGATCATGTAGACAGGGGTAGGGCAAGATGGCAGCATAGAGAGGGGTAGAATTTAGTTAGTCCTCTAGAGCAACTAGTAAATAGCCAGGAACAACTAGTAAATAGTCTGGAATAACTGTTGAGTGACATCTGTGACTGGACACACATCATGCACCAGCCTGGAATGAGTGGGAATGGCTGAAATCTCAGCACAAAATTGGAAGTAAAGCTACCAAAACCGTGGAGTTAGCACCGCTCCCCACTGGCACAGCACACTGAGCTGGAACACTTCCCTGTGGAAAAAAAGCAGGCTACTAGAAGCTAGGGAGAGTAACTCAACCAAGCTCCAATTTTGGGTTTAATTAACAAATTTGGACTACTGAATACAAGCTACAAGCACAGACAAACCTGGAGCAAGCAGGAAAGGAACCCTGAGGTCTCTCTCAGCAGAGAGGGGGCAGGGCTGATATAAAAAACAATAA